>JAAGAY010001982.1:0-13763 GCA_011801015.1 Ardeotis arabs
CTAGTGGGGGATGTCCCTGCTCCTTGCAGGGGGGTTGGACTAGATGACCTTTGAAGGTCCCTTCCAACCCTAACCATTCTATGATTCTATGATTCTATGATTCTATGACTTTCTGTCACCCAGGCAGAAACAGGCGAATCAGTGCTACTCCTGTAGTGTTTTTGGTAGCTATGGTCAGCTTGGACAACAGCACCAGGACACTGCCTCAGGAGCCTCCTGCAGCTTTTGTACTATGAAGCAGCAGCAATTGGAGACTGACTGATCCTTAGTGGTCTCATATTGTTGCTCAACAGCCTTTCCATGTGTCCCTGGGAATTCCTGTATCCCCCACTGCCCACACACACAGAGTAGCATGGGAGCTGCCTGAGGAATAACTACCCTGTCAGGCTGGTGACCACAGGGTGTTTGGTTTTGTTTCATTTCTATTTTTCATTTCAGGTAGGATTCTGGTGATGAAGGAGCGTGCGTCAAGTGATGCGACTTACACCTGAAATCAACTAAAATGTAACACATCAGGTCACATACTAAGTTTTATGCAACCTTTCAAGTAATGCTTTACAGAGATAGAAGATTTTTAGGTAACATATTTAAAGAGTAAGAAATTAGAATATTGCTTGTTGATCTACTTTACACAAATGATGGTAAGTGACAGTTATTCACACATTTATTCTAACTAAATAAAATGTAAACTCCTTACATCTTACTGTAAGTCAGTTAACTTTCTACTTTCTGAAGTAAAATGAAAAGTAGAAATTTAAATTAAAATAAAAACTTTAGCCTCTGATAGCCAATATCTATTTTGCAGATAGTATCTAAATATATAGTTATGTTAGGCAGAAAATCCATGAAAAGGCATCTTCCAGCTGAAACTCCTTTGCAGCCCACTATTGTAACTTTTACTGAATTACTCAATGCCTTTCACAAGTCACACACACACACAAATCCCATGGTGGACTGGTTTTTTTTGCTATTACTGGCACATCCTCCTTCCTTCCAGTAGTTAAACATTCTGCAGAAATCCTACCTAAAACTGATTTTCCTCAGGGTTTACAGATGATTAGCTTTGGATCTTGTGCTCCCATGATATTTACAACTCAGTCTTGTCAACACGGAATGAAAATGTGCTGCCTATAAACGAAAATCAAACTTTACTGCCCTGAGACCTAATTAAGTAGTAACAAGTACAAAATAGATCCAGTCAATAGGACACAGAAAAGAGCTGGCTTGCATCACTAGTTAATCGATATACATGGCTCTACAATATTTGCTGGCAGGAAAAGTAACATTACACCATTTATGTTAAATGTTCTGTGAGGTTAGTCAAGTACATTATCTTGCCATTTACAGGTAAAGACTTCACCTCTCCACTTTCCTATAGCCTTCAAAGCATGAATAGTATTTTAAAAGTAGAGAGAAAAAAAACCACATTATAGGATTAATGGGCAATCACTGCATATTATGTTTAAGAGAACAGCAAATTTCCAAAGGACTAAACAGTATGCCTTTCTGAATAAATATCTCTGATCATTATTTGCTGTGGTAGAACAACTATAAAAAACATGATTAGGTCTGATGCTCTGTTGATGTATTGCAGTCTGAAGGAAAGTTAATGGTATAGTTAGCCTGAGCCTGACTGCTTTTCTTTTCTCATTTTCTAAGCTGCAGTGTGGCATAGCCTTTAGCCAATATAGCAGCTCCCAACTGAGAATGCATTAAATTGAACAGATGAATGGCAGCATTTTAAAGCAGATCTGATAACCTAGACATGCTTGTGGATTTTAAAGAGTCCACATCAGATAAAAAGAACTACTGGACACTTGAGAGCTGACATATTCTTCTAAAGAGAAAGGATGCTAAGAATTCAATTGGGCCATAGGGAATATTCTAAAAAAAAAGATCAAAAAGGAGCAAATGCAGTTTTTATATCACCAAAAAGAAAAAGAACAGAGAGATTAAAAATTATACCACTCAAGAAATACACTCAGCTGAAAAGATACTTGCATACATTTGTCTGATGCCACTTAATACAGAAATAAATCATTCATTACAGTCTTTCCATAATTAATAACTAGTGACTTAGAGATGCAAAGGGAAATGAAGCTTCAGCTGGATGGGGCTCTGAGCGACCTGATCTAGTGGGGGATGTCCCTGCTCCTTGCAGGGGGGTTGGACTAGATGACCTTTGAAGGTCCCTTCCAACCCTAACCATTCTATGATTCTATGATTCTATGATTCTATGAAAATGAGTGCATTGCAGATATTCACTATATTGAGGAATCTATCTCAAATTTCATTTTCATATTGAATGCACACTCTTTTACACCAGATGTAGAGTAACAAGACGACTTTTTACAAATTTGTTGTAAAGTAGCAAATATAATTAATGCTGTATTTTCATGTTATGATTTGTAAGCTAAAAAAAAGCTCTAGCCAGGCGTTTTATCAAACATCCCTGTTCCTTGGAACCAGTGAGTCTGAACATTTTTCTTTTGTACAATTAACTTAAAACCAATGTTTAATGGAAATTTTGCAGAATGCACAACAATTTGTTTTCCTAAGGTTAAATACACTAATAGCCATTTAACTGTTCCTACATTAGTGAAAAAAAACCCCAAGCTGTTCAGAAAAATGATGTGGGCTTGAGTTTACCATTTGAACCAGCTGCTACAGGCATGCACACACACATTTTTGTTGCAGGATACTGAGCTGACATAAATGACATTATTCTACGTTTGACTTGGGGGCATGAACATTAGACTGGATAATCAAATTGTAAAATTTAAACACATCAAAGTATTGCTGCAGTATAAAAGGTACCAGAATCAACAACAATGTCTTCCTATTGGAAGATGCATTCTCAAGGGTGAAAGGGCTTCTAGCCAAGTCTGGTAGAAGAAAGAAACACAAATTGAAGTGGTTTTTTTGTATCCATAGGAATATGATAACTTTACATGTCTTAGGTCAAAACTCCAGACCTCTCGACTAAAATCAACAGAGAGCTACTAGGAGCTCTGACTACTACAATTTATGGATGGATTTGTATTCCTTTTCCACATTTCTTAATTTACAGTTAATTTCCTCTGGGTTCAGAGGACAAACAAGGCTGAGAACATGCTACGTTCAAAGATGCTGCCTTTCAGTTGCAGCCTTAAGAGGATGAATAACGTCCTGTGAGACATGGGGAAACTCTGACTGAAAGCCCATTTGCACCACTTTAGAGTAGGGAATCTCTCATGCAGGAGAAGTTTCTAGTGCTTTGCTTGTATAGCAAAAGATTTCTAAAGTTCACATGAACCCTTTTGTTTTCCACATTCTACAGAACTGCTATAGTGTCTGTCTCTAGGAGTGAGATCCTGTTACCTCACTACATCAGTGTTAAGATTATCTTAAACACGACTGCTTCATAGCATATGTACTTTCATAATTGTTAATATCTTCATGAACTAATAACTGGGAAGTGAGAGAAAAAGTACAGAAAAGCCCCTTACAAATATACTAGGTGTAAGCAGTTTTTCTTGATTCTATCTCATCACTTTAAAAAAAAAAATTGTTAAGCCAGTTGCTGATGGTAGAAAGCACCAGCATAGCAGACCCAGACAATGCAAATCTCAAGAAACTGAATGAAATATTTTCCTATGTTGTTTGACTTTTGTCAATTGTTTTCTTAGCTGCTCTATGGTTATATATTCACAGATCCTTGTACCTCTTAAGTCTGATGGTCATGATAAGTCTTATTCAGATGATTGAGTGAACAAGAGAATATTTCACCCGTAACTAGTTTCTGTACCAGCAGTAGGCCAGCCTTTGGGCTGGTACAGGTGATGAGAGAGTATGAAACTCTTCACATCTTTCTTCAATTTAAAATATTACTATCTAAATTTTTAGCAATTTAGATGATCTATTTCTTAAAAGATCTATTTCATTGTCCTTGAACACATTCCTATCAAGTGTGAACAATATTTTAGATATTGGATGTTTAAGGAGTTGCATACTGCCACCCAATCTTAAGTAAGCATCTTAGAAAATATTTGAGAGATCATATGCAGAAGCAGAACTAAACCAATAATACTTTTGCTAAGACTGAGAGCGTAACAGCTGTTTCAGATGCTTGTAAGAGTGATGTTAATATTCATTAAAGCAAAGCATTACCAACTTGGAAATGCTAGGATATCTTTGAAGGCTTATTTCCTGGGTCAAATGCTGACAAGTCATAGTCCACAAACACCCATGAATAAGTACTTTCAAGGACTTTCGCCTCCATAGAGAAAAGCATAATTATTAACGCTATTGGCAGAATGCTATTCAACACTTTTAAAAAACATAATGAAATATGGTACATGAGTCTGTATAAAAATAGTTAGTGTCACCTTAATGAGAAGTGTAAAACAACATTTTCTAAATGGAATTTCAACTTCAGGATTTTCAACTTCAGGATTTATTTCAGGTCTTCATATTCCCAAAGGGAACTACATTGACCAATCTTTTTCCATAGTACAATTCATTGTATGCTGCATACTAGAAAGTGAGACCAAAATAAAACCAAAACCAACCTCCAAAAAGGAAACCAAACACAAAAAACCCAAACAAACAAAAAAGATTGTTTCATTCATTTAAGATGTTCTCACTGGAAATCATGAAGATATTGTAACAATTTTTCTACTTATTAATAACACTGAAATTACAAGCTTGGTCTGCAAATAAAATATTCAGAAACAAAAATGAACCAAATCATATTTCTAACATACGTATACATTGAAAATGGTGAAAGCATTTAATAATGGCACCAAATAGCAAAGATAGATATACTGCAACCACTTACAGTATTCAAAAAAATAGTCATCATGATTTTAGTAGGTGAACAAGATTATAATTATTTTTCATTTCATGCAGATTAACTCTTTCTACCAACAAGAATTAACCTTGCAATCTAATCAATCATTTCCCAATGTGTTCCCACATATCAAATATGTTTGATATTGACAAAGGGAAGTTTCATTCTACCTGTCCACACACTCAAAAGTGCATGTTCTTTCAGATATTTTAAATTGATATGAAACCTTGGCTCCTGCATGGCAATTTTGCTTTTGAAATCAAATTCTCTCAGAACCTCAAGAGCAAACCCATGTGACTCAAGCAGTTATAAGCTTGCACAGCTCCAAAACAGCTCCGTAAAGCCGGTTCTTCACCTCAGCACTCACGCAATGTAGTAGTCCTGAGAATTGTTTTTCTCTGTGAATGCAGATCCAAATTTGCAGACAAATCCCCTCCCACCACTAGAGTCTGCATTCTGCCCAGGTTTACCAGCCATAGTCATAGGCTCACCCATACAGTTCCCAGACTAATTCTGGATTTTAGGTCAACAATCTTACATATATTCTAGTACATATATTTTACTACAGGAACTGAGTGCTCATGTATGCTGCTGACTGTACTTAGTATGCTGCAGCTAGAGAAAATACAAAGCTGTCTAAGCCCAACTGTTTAGATAACTTCTGTGTAACAGCTCCTGGAGCTATCAACTATCATTATATACAAGCTCATGTAACACATAAATTAAGAAGTCTCTTTTCTATATCCTTTAACACAATCCTCCCTGCTTTTAATGCAAAACTTAGGGGGAAAAAAAGAAAGGCTTTTATTTTGGAGACTGTGCTAAATATAGTAACATGAAGATTTAAGGCAAAGAGTTTATCAGCCGTCCAAACTTCTTATTGAAATGATGTGGAGTTCCTGAATGCAACAAAGAGAAGTTTTGCATTATAAATTGTTGAGGTCAAAGTGAATACAATTCCTATACACATTTTCTTTTAGATGTATTCATAGGTACATTTAGAGTAAACCTTGGGCTATGTTTAAAGAGAAAAGACATTTTAAGCTCTTGAGCATCTGTTATGTTTAGATAGTTTTTCTGATCTACTGCTGCATTTAGACCAGCATAGTTTATTACTCTCCATTTTTCGCTGACAGCTGGCATATTGCAATTTTTTTATCTTCCTTATTACAAGCATCAGCTTAAATGATGCAAGTCTTGAAGTGAAGAGCTGACATTTTTCATATAATACCACTTATTGAGACTGCACAATGTTGATACTAATAACAGTACAATGAAACGATAAAATATGCCGTTCTTCATTGTATAGTGTAATGACATAAACTGTGGTATTCTTGTCAAATTTCTTTACTTGGAAAGTTATAGAAGCTACAAGCTCTTCAATTAGCTGTTCTACACAGAGGTAGAATCTGGTCTAGCAGAACATGACACAAGATAATAGTGTTACAGTTTATTTTGGAAGGGCATAGTCAAGATGAAAGTGAAAATATATGTCCTCTTACATATTTAAGGTCCCTCAGCAATTTAGATCAATCAAAATTGAAAAGTATAAAAATCTGTAACTTAAAAAATATGATGTATGCATACACTCCATGCATTTAGATAATTAATTTTTTCTATGATTCCAAACAGTTTTATTTTCAGGATATTTTCATCCCATAGAGTTAATCCTTAAAGTATGAAAATTTTAATGTAATTTTTCTCCGGTTGAAGTTATAGTAACCTTTTTGAGCTGTTGTGCCTTACAACTGTACTAAAAAAACCCCAACCATTTACCTAATCTCAACTACAAGTGTAAAGTGCTGATTCCTATCTTTCTGGATTTAGGTTTTAAATACAGAAGAATAAAGGAGGAAAGTGGCTTAAAATAAGTACCGTATCTGCATTGCCGTTACAAGGACACAATCACTTGACACTGAAACAAGTACACATATATTTGCAGCCACATATACACAGTAGAAGTAGACTCTCATTGTAACGTTAGTCACAAACTATACTTTTTAACTTCCATTTTTGTGGTGTTCCGAGTAGCACTTTTAATACAGTTTAAAGTGAATGTTTCATTCCACTGATTAAAGAATAGTTTCTTTTATTGTCTTGTCTCCTTCTTAAGAAGCCTTTAATTAACACTATTGACTGCTTGTCTCAAATTCACTCAAAAACCCTAGAAGTTCATGAAAGGGAAAGTACATCTAAGCATCAAAATTGACACTATGGGGCCGTTTCCCATTTTCTTCATTCACACTAATTCTTCCATAAAGAAGGAAATTTGCTGGTAATTCTTGTAAATAGTTAATAGAATATACCATTTTTTATTCAGAAATACTGGTACTGTTGACCCTAGGACTAAGGGAAACATTGGAAGGTGAACAGAGGGATAGATAAGAGAGAGGATATTATTTATATTTTTATGTCTTTATAAATTTTTTTAATATAATAAGTTTGGATAATTAATGAAGCTTTTCTGTATTAATTAATTCCAACTTTAGATTGCTAAAACATTAATTGGACTAACAATGACTTTTTAGATCCAAACACATGCACAACATTTTCACTTCTGCCCAGAGCAAGATTATGATTGCGGATCATCTGTTCTGGGAATCTCAACCAAATCCTAGCTTTAGAACTGACAAGAAATTATAAACTCAGGTACCTGAGAACAAAACATTGCTTTCAGTAGAGATGCTATGAAAAGAAAGGCTCAATTTTTCCCTTTTGGATTTTGCACTCCTTCATTGCCTTATAAATTGTCAATCTGCAGCTAGAAAAGTAATAGCAGAAAGGAGGTAACTTGGCTTTATCTGAGTAAAATAATAATTCAGTAATGATGAATAAAGTAAGTCACCAGAAATCATCTCCATACAACTTGGGGGAGCTGAGCTGATTTTTTGAAGTCTTTTATAAGAAGTTGGAGGCTAGTGCAACAGCATAGAAAATATCAATAAACATTTTTTTTTAAAAATATGAAACTAATACTGTAACACATACATAGATATTAGCATAAAGTGCAGACCAATTGCACTAGATCTGTATAGCAACACATCTGATACTGGGACCCAAAACTTGAACAGTTGGGATCTAGAAGTGACACTTCAGACTAAGTCTAGTCTGGTCCCACGGTCTTAATGCCTCCTAGCAGATGAAATGCATTAGGTGCACCTTTCTGTCCAGCTTAATCTGAAAGGAGTCCTGATCATGCACCTTGAGCACACTACACAAAGCAAATCAAAGCACTTGCAACCAAGGGGCAACTGGGATTTATAGACTTACCACAAGAGAACAGCATCTACAGGGTGTGCAGAGTAGCTATATAGGCCTCAGATTTGAAGAGAAGACTAAAGAAGTTTAAATTAGAAGTAATAAGGATCTAAATGAGAGAAGATGGGGGAGGAAAGGAGGTAAATTTTCTGAAACAAAATATAAGAAGCCTTAAACAGGGTTTTGAGTGATTGAAACATGTGAGGAAGCATTAAAACTGTTGCCCCAATTGATGCAGCTTGTGACAGATTATTAGAGAGCATTGATGTGGTTACTGCTGACGAATGTAAGATAATTTAAAGCATTAATCAACATCACAGCTACGAACTTTACTAAATTGTATGCCTGTATGAATGGGTACTGCCATACAAAAGAATTGCTTTGTTCTTCCCCTATTAACTTTACTAACCAATGTCAGCCCTTCTACCTCGAAACAGAATTGAATGTTTCTAACTCTTACCAAAATCAAAGTAGTCTACCTTTTGTTAGACTACAAAGAACAAAGCATTGCAGAGAAAACAGATGATCTTAAAATGAAACGTTAGGTTTCTGTCATAAAATCTCCAGTTGTATCCAAGAGATGCCAGTCAATATGATTTCTGGGGAGAATTTTCCTCTGTATCTCACAAGCAATCTTTTTGGTTCCTTTTGTTTTCAGAGTTCAGCCCTCAGCTGGAGGGCAACCAGGAAACATAGGTGTCGTCAATTGCTTTTTAGATGCATTAGCATTAATAATTATTAATAATTAGTAATGTGCCAAACAATAATCCCTGTAAGCAACATACTCCATCAATAACATTATTATAGGGCAGTACTAGATCTGTTCTTGTTTATAGTCAGAAGAAATACTGATTGTAGCCTAAAATAAAATGAAGATAGAGACAGATCGCTGGACTTCTTACTGTCTTCTGTCTCTGAGGCTATCATTACTCTACTGAGCTGCTTGCAGGGAACTGGTTTAAGATGAACTTTCTTTGGGATTTAAGGATAGTGTAGGAAGGCTAATAGTTATCTGAAGGTGCTGCTGTGAAATCAAAAGTAGTTTGATGAGATACTCAAAAGACCCTGTCTGTGGTCATACTTGTATGTAGCCATACGTGGCTGTTTTGGCATGTCTTAAGTGCTTTTCTTATTCAGATATATGCATCACATTTTGTAACTATTACCAGAAATGAAAAAGACATCATAGTTGTAATAATTAGGTTTCAAAAATTTAATTATACTCTTGGGCTTAGCTTTGAGACAATTTAAGTGATATTGGTGCAGCAATAGAAAAAAGAGGGGAAAAAAATTAAGGCAGCTTACCGAGTACATACAATATATTAATGCATTTTTTATTATGGACATAACTCCTTATGAGAATAATCCTACATTAGCAGATCCATGAGTTGAGTGATGGAATGCAGCTGATAGAAATCTAAAAGCGAAAATTAAAATCTGTTTATAAATAAATATTAATTTTACTTTCCAGACTGTTTAGTCCTTATTCATCCAATAACTCATTGATTTAAAATGAAATTATAATAGAGAAAAATTACAGGACTTCACCTAAATCCTTTAAAATACTGATGTTTTCCAGGAGGCTTTTTATTTTTCTTTTCTTTTCTTTATTTTTTTTTTAAAGGAGAACCTTACATACATCATTGCAATTTATTATTTGCTCTTAATTGAGAGATTTGTGATTTATAGCACAAGGGAGAAATTAGAGCAAGAAGGACACAATTCAGAGGCCTGGCTGAACACTAGCAGAAGGAATATAAGGAGGAAGTATTTAATAAGTAAGAATTTAAGCAAAATTCTTTTGCTTAAAGGCAGGAGAACTGTAGCTCTGAAACCTGATAGCTTCCTGGCAGTTCATCCTTGGATAGTTGCAACTACCTCTTTACAAGACTGAATATGCATTCAATATTCCAGTTTACTGTCTTAATCTTGTCATTTATGTACCACCTAAACCACATATGTGTACACATACACACACCAAAAATATTTTAATAAATCAGCTTATGGGCATCAAGACCTCCTTACCTTTTAGCCAATACTCCAAAACAAAGTATGTAATCCAATAAGCACAATTTCACTGTTGTTAATAAGAGGTCACAGGCTTTGAATTGGTCTGATCTGGGCTGCCCTAGGCCAGAGCAGGGCTGAGCTGTGTTTACCAGGCGCCCCGTGGCCAAGTGCCCATTGTCCAGTTTGTCTGAGCTCCAGTACTGTGAGAGCCGCTGGGGAAAGGGCTGACTGCCCTGGGTAATCCCTGACAGACAAACAGTTCCTGGGGATACTGGGAGTCTGCAGGGCAGTTTTCAACCTTCCCTGGGAGCAGGAGGAAGGCAGCAGGCAGGGACAGGAAGAAGTAATAATAGCTCCAAGGAGACCTAAAATTCAGGAGGAAGAAAGCATCAACGTGATGTTTCTCCTGCCACCCTCACCTTGAGCATCCTCCTTCTCCTAGTGACTACCTCAGGATGTCAAAGAGCTCATTTTAACTTTCCCTGATTTTGCCCAAGGAAGATTAATGTGGAATCACCTTAGGCCCCAGAGGAATATCAAAATAGTGATAAAAACACCAGTATAAAGGGATAGGTACTAGGTATATATTTTTAATACAATTATTTTAAACATATAATTCATGAGGCTTTTCTGTATTCGTTATTCCATTTGGATTATTAGATTTGTTAAAGTTCATTGGACTAACAGTAAATTCTTAAACTCTACATGTGCACCCTGTTGTGCATATCCCAGTTGAGTGTAACAAGAATTCTAAAAAATAAAAACAGTAGCTTTATAATTATAAATCTATGTTTTTGTTTCTCACACAGTGTAAACTGCAAGAGTATTATCGGATTTAACGATGCCAAGGTGCCTACAGGAAATGAGGCTCTATGTGCAGAGCTCCAGTGAAAGCTCTGAGGACTGCCTACAGCACTGAAACTTTTGGAAGGATGGATTCTGTGTCTCTGCACACAAGTTCTCTTTGCCCCTTTGAAATAGATGTGAAAATTATAGTTGGAAAGAATAAAATAAAAATCAAAGCAGTGTCCCAGCTACAATTATGAACACAGTACTTTGTAACTGAAGAAAAATGTTAGTGTTACCACAAATCAAAGGTACTTCATTAGTTGCTACTTTTATGAGGTTGCTGAGGCAAGTTTTACAGTACAGTTTTGAACATCATTAACTTTGTGACCTTACCATTAGTGTGTTGATACACAATTCAGATTGCATGAGTGAGCCAAGTAGCTCCTACTGTGGAAGTAGGTCTTTTCTCCCCCTTCCCCCCAAGCCGTTATAACAAGAACACAAGATGGTAAATAGGGTTCATGCAAAACTAAGTTTACCTTTGGTTTATACCACATTTTTAATGTTTCCTTTATGCCATAAAAAAGCATTTGTTACAAATTGGTTCATGCTAGTGTTTCTAAGACGTAACAGTACATCTAAAGAGGTGATAATGCAGCCATGGGGAATTCCCTTTCATTTATGGGCATAAAATTCTTAAACATACAGGTACTATATTCAAGTGCTTTAAAGGAAAGCATTTGGTTGCAGTGTGCACTTTGATTGCAATATTCTGGCAGAACTACTAGTTTTACAACCTAACTGACCTGCCAACAGCACTGCAAGGAAAAAAAATAATTATCAGAAAGAGTTATTATAATAATGATAGACCTGCACCTGTTATTTCACACTGCCAGCCAACTACAGTTCATTAAAACAAAACAACAGCAACACCATTGGAAAATGAGATGCAAGTAAAGGTGGTGTGTTGATAGCTGGAGGCTTGGTGATCCATTTATAGGGTTACAGATTTTTAGTTTATCATGGAAAGGAATGAGTAATTTGGCTAACACATGGAGGATTTCATCACATCATTTAAAACTTCTCATGTGCTTTGAATAACCATGTGTCAAACAAATGTTGTTTCTTAGTCTTAGAATCATAGAATCATTAGAGTTGGAAGGGACCTTTAAAGGTCATCTAGTCCAACCCCCATGCAAGGAGCAGAGACATCTCCAACTAGATCACGTTGTTCAGAGCCCCGTCCAACCTGGCCTTGAATGTTTCCAGGGATGGGGCATCCACCACCTCTCTGGGCAACCTGTTTCAGTGTTCCACTGACATGCAGAAAACAGACTCCACAATCTGTAAGATTGTAAAGTAGGTATGTTTATTCAGCGCTGGGCAGCACAGGGGGTAGTCCTACCAAAACCGTGCACACCTGACGTGGCAACTCACTTTAAATTTATATAACCAAGTGTTACATAAAGTTTCACAATACGCCTATACATATGCATGACCTATCCTCGCTTCATATTAAAATTAGTCCCAAGGGGTCATTTTCATAAACTCCTGCCATCTGTGCTTGCGCAGTGCCTCCTGGTGGTGGTCATCGGGGGTTGTGGGGATGAAGTTAGGTGACTCCTCTTCGTCACCACTAGTAACCTTTTGTTCTTGCGCAAACTCAGTTATCCCTTGGCTGTTATTCAAGCTGCAGGGTTGGTTTTAGCTGGTTCTTGAAGCGACCCCCTAGTCCTTACCAGGAACTGTCTTTCGTGAGGAATTGCAAGACTTTCTGCTTCAGATAGTTTGCACAATGGTTAGCAAATCGTTAAGAAAGTAGTTAGCAAAACATTAAGCACTATTTATCAGCTTGATTCCTTAGGATGCACAGCAATAATTAATCAATGCCATATAGACTAAAATTTCTTTAACTCCTTCTCTCACCACCACCCTCAGTGTAAAAATTTTTTTCCTTATATCCCCTAGTCCTATTGCAACAGGGCCTACTGAAGAGTTTCTCCCCATCTTTCCTGTAGGCCCCCTTTAGGTATTGGTCAAGTCTTACAGTTTGGATGATTGTTTTCCAGTATTTTGGAAATGTATTTTAGGTTCAATACAACACCTTTCTGTTAAGAAATAAATAGTACAAAGTTGGCAAATCAAAAGCTTCTGTTCATCTTGATGTGTGATTTGAAGAGGTTAAAAAAACAATAACCAAAAGAACAGAAATATATAAACACACAAATTGAAGTTTGCTCTTCTTACTTCAATATGTAAACTGGAAACAAAGACATAGGTCATGTCCATGCAAATTAGTTTAATTTTTAATCTATTAGGTTTGTTTTTGCAAGGCAGAGGACATTAAAAAACTGTGTGTCGTAGTTCAGCCCGGATCAGGACCAGACTACGCAGTCTCTCTCTCACTCCCCACACCCTCCAAGAGAACAGGGGGAGATAATAGAAGAAAAACGGCTCGAGGTTTGAGATAAGGACAGGGAGAAATCCTTAAAGTTACCGTCACGGGCAAAAAAACAGACTCGACTTGGGGAAAACTATTCATTTATTACTAAAACTAGCAGGATAATGAGACAGAGAAACAAGATAAACCCCCTCCCCACCCCTCCCTCTTCCCGAGCTTAACATTACCTCCACTACCTTCCCGCCCTGAGTGGCACAGGGCGGGAAGAGGGAATGGGGGTTGCGGTCAGTTCATTACGCGTTGTTTTACGCCGCTGCTTCATAGTCGGGGGAAGAACTCCTCACATTCCTCCCCTGCTCCAGTGTGGGGTCCCACCCATACGCCACAGTCCTTCATGAAACTTCTCTGGCGTGGGTCATCTGTTCCACGGGGTGCAGTCTCTCCAGAACGGCTGCCCCAGCGTGCCCTCCACGG
>JAAGAY010001982.1:14212-31914 GCA_011801015.1 Ardeotis arabs
CTGGGACATTCTGCTACCAATCGGCTCGGCCTTGGCCAGCAGCAGGTCTGCCCTAGGCCCGGCCGAGTCCACTAAACAAAGGGGAGCGACTTCTAGCAGTTTCCTACAGAAGCTTCCACCTTAGGCCCCCCCTCACTAAACAAAACCACAACACTGTGTTAAGTGGAGGAGCCACACAACAATTTAATAAAAAGTAGAAGCTATATCCATTTTGTAAGAACAAGACAAAATGAGCACATTTTTACTTGTCTTCACCCTACCAATATATTATTTTTCTCCTAATTGAATTTCAGTGTATTGTTAATCTTTAAAAGCACTTGAAAAGTTGTTCTAAAATTTTTGCAATTGAAAGATAAATATTTTACGTACTACTTCTTTGTTAAAAGTACTAATGCTAGTGTTGATGCAAATTGTAAAAAACTCAGTGCAAAGCCCAGGTAATATGACAGAATGCACTACGGAAGATGAGACTTTCAGCTGCTCAGTAGCAATTGTGATACACTTCGGTGGGTTATGATCTTTCCTTTCCCATACAACTACTCTTTCATTAGGAATCATTTACTGAATTAATAATATCACTAACTAAAAGGAAGGGGTTGTCATATATATCACCAGAGATTAAATGCAATCACAGTGTTCAGATCAAAGCCTACTAAAGTTCTCCTCTAACCCCTTTTTAAAAACTCTTTTCAATGCTCATTGGGTAAAGTTTAATGATGTGATCCCTAATATGAAGGAAACAGCTAAAAATCATAATAATGTAATTTTAATGTTATATAATAGAGGGTAAAAAAGGATGAAGATTATTATACAATAAAACACTATTCTCTATAATCCATTGTTAAATATTCACAAGCATACCAGTTCTACACAGACCACTTGTTGGAAATCTGTGTTCAAGGAAAACCAGACAAACTCTGAGGAATATTTAGATTAACAGCTGTGACTTGCTTCCTGTTGAAGGAACAGTGTTATACACCTCCCACGTATCAACCTGAAATGAGTCTCAAACACAAAGTGACAACTGCACAGCCATAGACTCAGGGTGCTAAGAAGATTTCATGTCTTCAGTTATCATACCTACTTATAACCAAGCACTCAGCTCTTCTGAGCACTCACCATGTGAGCCTAGGATTTTGCTTCTGGCTGGGTCAAACTATTTTCTCCACTCTGCTTCTCTACCATTTGATACCTTCATATCAAAGGCAAGTTTCCATGCAGTCAGCACAAGGTATAATTGGACCTTGCCATTATACTTGATGGGGCTTTTCCTTAGAGCTTTGATCCAGATTGCAATGTCATTTGTGAGAAATGAGCCAAGAAAACAAAATCAGTTATGGACATTTGGAATAGCTTTTGTGCTTTAGCTGTTCTCCTCAAGCAAAAGGAGAAAACTTTAAAAAGCTCAAACAAACAAAAAAAGCCAAAACCAAATAATCTCAAACAAACAAACAAAAAAATCCAAAGAGCAAGCCAGATGCTTGTTATATATGGCTATAAAATGATTATTTAAAACCAAAACACCAATATAGTATATTTTTCTGGGCTTTGAGTGTTTATTATTCCATCGCAAGGCTTGGAAGTGATAAACTTAATTTGTTTAGCAATCTTTACAAGTTCATAAGTGACTCAGTGAAGAAAAAAACAAACCTAAAATATAACCCCCCCTCCCCAAACAAGCCCCATACAAACCAGTCCCCCACCCCATAAAACACAGCCTCAATTAGTCAATATCTCCTTGTGCATGGAGACAAAGATTCCTTAGAATAATGAGGTACCTAGCAAATAAGTAATTAATTCTGTAATAGTTTTGATATCTAGATTGTTTTGTCGGCTCGGATCATCCTGTTAATCTCAGAATGCTGTACATATCATTGCATATATATAAGAACAGCCATAAGTTTCTTCCCCCTCTCCCACATAGCAGCTGAACAACAAGCTTTTGTTCTGAGCACACAAAAACAGCTAAAATAAATCCAGAAACCCACAGCTTGATCTAAAAAGTTGGCAAGGTAGAGAAGATGGACATGAAAAACTGGACTCCATGAAAGTAGCACTGGTATAAAGGACAAGACTGCCATCCTCATCTGCCTGTATTTTTTCCTCCTAGGGTGATGGGAGTAGTTTGTCTGTCCACAGATCACCCTCAACATTATTACCCATATAAAGAGTTTTCTTATTGATCATCTCAGCAATTCATTTGCTAGGATGAATATACCAAATCAAAATACAACTAGTGACGAGTCTTATGCTACAGGAATTGAATTTACTCAAGAACTATATTGCCCTGAAGCAGTACACAGAACTCCTACAGAATTAATCTGAGCACATTCTCTGCAAGCTACAAAGACTACACCAGTATTCGAGGTTTAGACCAGAGAAGAAAATTAAGCTGACACTATTGCCTTCAGCATTTTCCCTTGTTTGAATACCAATGAGTATACTCCTAGAGTCTCATTATTCCCTTGGCAGGGCTTCCACTGCCATTTACACATGAGTAATTTCTTTTTATGGACCCAATATCGTTTTGTTCAAAACACATTTATCATTACAGAATGTGATACAGTAGAAGCAAACAGCAAGTGTCTCTCATCAGCATTATCTTTGCGAAAAAACTGCACATGAAAAACAGCTAGCACGTGAACCTGAAAATGCTTGTTTTACAATATCCCACAGTTGACAGGGACTTGCCCATAATGAACTTACTTATTCACACTGTAGAGTACTGCATACACAGAATCTTCTACAGCACATACTGAAGGTTCAGGGTGAACTAAAATCTGTAACTGAGATATTGCAATGCTCAAGGCCCTGTAACACTTAATAGATCTTATTAACTCAGAGACAGTGTATTCTCTTTCATAAATCAGAATTTTTGGGGGGGATCTGTAAATTATTCCCTAATTGCATATGCACAGTTTTGCCGACATGTACATATTTATAGTTTAGCACAATTTTTTGGCAAGATAGATCAGAACACGGATGCAACCCTTAAACTGGAACTAAGTCTGTATTCAGCCTCACTTACACTGGTGCAATTCCCCCAAGCTGGGAGAAGGAAAATAGATGAAAAAGGGACAGACATAGATATTCCAGACACAGACCAACATGCAACAGTATATTCACTATTTTCTGATGAAAAAAAACTATTAAAACTCTGTAGAAAGTTAGGTGAACAGGGTAACCACAGCCCCACTGCACGCTGTATCCAATAAGCATCCTTAGAAATGCTTTATCAGCCAGAAGAGCCACTATTATTCCTCAGCTGGCCTGCTGCATGTGAAAGATAAATGGCTCTTTTGGCTTGGCCTCTCTGTGAGTTTGGGAGCTGGTTCAGTGCCGTTTCACTTACTGGCAGTGGAAGGTGGCATTCTGCAGAAATGTTTCTCTGCCACTTGGGCAAGGAGCACACGCTGTGCCTGGCACTGCCAACAACAGACCTACAGGCTTCTCAGATCCAGTCCCAGCATGAGTCTGGCTGTTGTTTGAATGCTGAACAAGAAATAGGGATTAGCTTATTTTTATATCAAAGTCCTTATGTTCCAGCAAGACTTGTTTCTCACTCTGTTTTTACTTTTTTATCAATGTCCTGGTTTCAGCAGGGATGGAGTTAATTTTCCTCTCAGTAGCTGGTGTGTTTTGAATTTCATGTGGGAAGAATGTTGATAAAACACCCTGATGATAGGAGTTGTTGTAAATGAGACCAAGGACACAGTCCTGCTTTCCAAGTCTCGCTAATTTGCAGATGCAGGAAGCTGGGAGAAATATAGACAGAATAATTGACCCAAACTGGCCAAAGAGAGTATTCCATGCCATAAACGTCATGCTCAGTATATAAGTGGGGGTTGGCCAGGGCGGGTATCTGCCTTCCTGGCATGCATCTTTTTCCCTCGTTTGCTGGCATTGTTCCCTCTACGTTGCTGGCTCCCTTTTTGCTCCCTTGTTTGGCGCTTGGTTTTGTTTCCGTGATCGCTGCTCGGGACGTGCTGTATCGGTCATTGGGACATAAGGTGGTGAGAAAACATACATTGTTCACTTTGTATATTTTAATATCCTTGTATTCTGTTATTATTGTAATTTTCCTTTGCTATTTTAGTAAACTGTCTTCATCTCAACCCATGCGTTTTCCTTCCTTCCCAATTCTCTCCCCCATCCAGCTGGGGAGGGGGAGGGGGAGCGAGAAACTGTGTGGTAATTTGGATTAAACCATCACAATCAATTATCAACCACGATGGAGTAATCAAAGATAGTAGGAAGCATAGAAATAACAGAAGTGAGGAAAAAATAAGCAAGTAAAATGACAAAGAAGATACATGCACAAAGGACCTAAGAAGCACTTGTTCTTAGGGTGTGATTATCCCAGACCTCTGATATCCCAAAAGACAGCTGGTTATTTCTTGAATTTACTTGGTTATCAGGAATAGTTAGTGGATGAAGGGTTTCAGAATTTTGTAGTTCCTGGTATCAGGTGTTAGCAGTCATACCCACGGCTGCCATTATGTTTCCTACATTGAGCTACCCTCTCTCCGCTCCCAACTTGAGGCGCTACTCAATCAGCATAGCACAAAGAAACCATCACATCCAAAACCTGGTAAGCTTAAGTGATGTCGTAGCCATACCCAGAATGAGTAGCCTGTGTCTCAGAGGGAAAAAACTTGACTGACTGCAATCCAGCCTAACACCTAAAGAAACCTAGGGTTTAGGTTAGGCCCCTAATGTAAGCCAAAGGAACAGAGTGCCCCAGACCATGGTTCATAGATAGTGACATTTATATATGCCTATACAAAGAAAACATATGTCTAATTCCTGTTCATTGTGTGAATTACCTATTAATTGGTGAAGTACTGTGCAACAGAATCTTATTTATTTGCCCTTTATCAGCCTGCTTGACAAAATCATTTTTCCTGTAAGGCTCCAAATCCATTCATCATCTCAGCCATCTCGCAAAGTGGTTAACTGATTGTTTACAATCTAATATTAGTTTAGTCCTTTAAGAATGTATAATAATATTTACATAGAAACATGGTTTTGAAGCCCAGAGCAGTGAGGCAAACCACAGCTTTCAGAAGATGAGTATTTTAGTTAAGTTAATCTTTTCTGTTAAATTGATGATATGATGATAACTCAAAGAGGAATTGCAACCTCTGGAATATCCGTAAAATATTTAATGATAGGCTAACAAAGAAGAGCATATTGCAAAAAAAAAAAATTATGGATTATCAGACTCATGTAGCTATTCTAAGATGATTTAATGAAGAAAAGGCCTCTGTTACATAGTATTTCCTCATGCTGAAGAGAGATCTTAATTCAGGTAATTTGAAAGTTCAACAAAAATATAATGTACTCAAAAGAAAACCATAGAGTTCCTCTGGGAAGGGTAATAAGGTGGGGGAAATGTGTATCATATGATTAGTCATACAATTAAACATTCTTTTTATTATTGTTAAAAGTTTGTATTGAAGATAGATATCTGTAATAGACATCTCTTTCTGTTGAGAATGTTTATTTTATGTCATCTTTCCTTTTACACCTAGAAGTACAAGGTTACTTATCAAAGACCAAAATGTTCAAAAATATTTCAGCTATCTGATAGAATGAGGAAGTGTTATATATTGCTTTAATTGCCAACAAATCACAATTCTGAACTGCAATAATATTATATGGTCAGCTAAATGAGATTACTTAGGAATTACAAATGAACATATTGAGCTGTTTACTGGATTAGATTTTAATTTTTTCCCTAATGATATAGCATTTAAAATGACATTTTTATTAGCTAATAATACAAAGGTTAATCACATTCTGCAAGGAATATGTTGTTTTAACTGAATTTACCACATTTTTTTTTCATTAGAATTGAGTAATTGCTCTTATCTTAATTCAAAATACTTATCAATGTGATCACCCATTGTAGTATCTGTTAAACTTAACTTTTGTTTTTAACTGGTTTTGATCTTTTTTTTTTTACTTTTTAACCAAGAACAAATAAGATATTAAAATTAAAAAGGCAATATAACAGTAAGATTTTTATTTCCTAACTTTTACAATTATTATTATTATTTAAAAAAAAAACCTTAAAGTAGGAAACTGAATGAAGCAACTAAACATAGCAGTGAATTAAGCAGCTCTTTCCTTAGTCATAGAGTCATAGAATAGTTTGGGTTGGAAGGGACCTTCAAAGCTCATCTAGTCCAACCCCCATGCAAGGAGCAGGGACATCCTCAACTAGATCAGGTTGCTCAGAGCCTCAACCAACCTGGCCTTGAATGTTGTGCTCTGATCATCTTCGTGGCCCTCCTCTGGACCCTCTCCAACAGGTCCACATCCTTCTTATGTTGGGGGCTCCAGAGCCAGATGCAGTACTCCAGGAGGGGTCTACGACAGTAGAATAGAGAGGCAGAATCACCTCCCTTGACCTGCTGGCCATGCTTCTTTTGATGCAGCCTCGAATGCAGTTGGCTTTGTGGGCTGCAATAGCACATCGACAGCTCATGTTGAGCTTCTCATCCACCAGCACTCCCAAGTCCTTCTCAGGGCTGCTCTCAGTCCATTCTCCTTATGGTAGTTCTCTGTTCACAGAAAGGAGCACTTTCAGAATACTGCCATGTAACCAAAAACTTGTTAAAAAAAAAAAAAAAAAAAAGAACAACCAAAAACCCCCAAACCACTACAAACTCATAAAGGAACAGTTACAAAGCACATTTTACTTCCAGAATAAGAAAAGCAAAACAGCTGCAGAATAAGTCATACATTTAATCTCCCAGCAATTAAGCATTTTATGTTCCAGTCGAGTTAAAACAACAGAATATTAAACCCATCCCTGTGCTGAATTTGTATTCAATTTTTTGGTGTTCAAGCACAGCCATAGGACACACATGATAACCTTTTTATAGCTCTGGAAATCACTGAGTGGAAATCAGAAGCAAAATAGATTACTGTATTTCTTCTGTGATCTTTTCAGTATGACATTTAGAAAATGTGATGCATATATGCAAGATAAATCAGAAACAGGGATGCCATGTGAATAGTGCCAAGTCGTCTTTTTGTTCAGCTACACTCCAGGAACCACTTGTCTCTTATTTCAGTATTTATTGAAAAGTTATCACCACCAGATATTGTCAATATTAGAATAGCAACAACATTAACAGTAAAATATATATATATATTTTTTTAATAAGGAAAATGTATTCTGATCATGTAGGAACACTGAGCACCTGTGGCTGGTGGCACTAGTCTGAGTTACAGAAGTGCTGCTTCTGAGTACCGACTTGCCAAGACAGACTTCCAATCCAGATCCTTCACAAATATCTACAGCCATGTTCATATTGAGAAAATTAGAGCAAGTCTGCTAAGACTGCTGAGATAATGCATTTAACTATTAACCTTAAAATACCCATCAGATTAGAACCATTTATGTCTAGTTTACTTCTGAATAAGAATATTGCACTTCCAGTTTATCATGCTGTCATCTGTGCTAGCATTTCTGTGTCTTTGCTGGGTTTACCTGATAATTTTAATGCAGTCAAACCTGTAGTCTTTTTAGATGGATTCTCTCTCCTCTTTTCAGCAGAAATGGTAATACTTCCCTGCCTCATGAGGATGCTATAAAGGATATATCTCAAAGACACAGTAGGTACCACTGTACAGTCAGGTTAAATAAGTAAGAGAATTCTACAGAAACTACGCTCTCTGTATCTGAAATAAATGTGGCTTTTGTACTTTGAGGTCACGTGTTTCATGAAATTTTGAAAAAGCAAACAACCTTGAAGGCTACTCAATATTACTAGCTATTAACTTGGGAGTAATTATTTCCAAACTGCACAAACAGTGAAATCACTTCAAGATGTCTTAATAAAGTCATGTTCCATAATTAGGCAAATCATATTGCAAATATGTAAGACTCCAGATATGCAAGTTAAAAAAGCATGGATCAACAGAAGGTTCAAAGTCAGTTATTGTGTTCTATTTTGAGTTTGTGAACAGTTTAAAAAAAAAAAAAAAAGGCAAAGAGTAGCCAAAGACCTATTTAAAGCAGTAAATATTGGACTGTAGAAGACCTGTCCATGGAACCCTGCAGGCACTTCATAATTTTTGAGTGAGATAACAGAGCCTATTTTGCTCATATTTAAGTGTTCAAGATGCAGATTCTGAAACTTTACTGAGTCACTGAAAGGAGAAAGAGTGAAATCATGAGAGAGAGATGTGGCCAGGAACAGAGAAAGAGAGTCTAGACAGAACTCTTCTATTGAACATTATTATTGCAGTAGCACTCGAAGGCCAGAAACCAGTATGAACTCCCTTGTGTCATATACTATAAACAATAAAATTTCTGAAAAGGAAAACAATTCTATCTAAGAGAAAAGAGTCAAGAAAATACCTGTGAATTTTCTTTGGTTTGCAAAGTCAAAGTGGGGAAAAAAAACAAAAAAAAGCAAAAACTCAGAAGAGCACCTTTAAGAATTCCTGTTACTGCTTGAAATTGTGTTCTGTAACAGTTCTCTGTAAGAGCATTATCTTGTTTTAAAATGTATTAGTATTCTGGTTTTGTTTATTGAGGGGGGGGCTAAGGTGGTAGCTTCTGTAGGAAACTGCTAAAGTTGCTCCCCTTTGTTCAGTGGACTCGGTGAGACCCAGGGTGGACCTGCTGCTGGCCAAGGCCGAGCCGATTGGTAGCAGAATGTCCCATGATAACGCCTCTGCGATAACATATTTAAGAAGGGGAAAACAGGAAAAAGAAAAAAAAGGGAGAAGATGTGAAGGAGCTGAGCAGGGGCAGAGAGGGGGAGGCGCGAGCCTTATGGGCCTTGCTGGCCTCACCCTCTGGCCTCCCACCGGGCAGCCAACTGGCCCCAACTCGGCCCGGCCTGGCTGCAAGAAGTGGAGAGGAGATGAGAAGTGAATAAGATGTAAAAAGGATCCTGAGAGGCGTCTGCCAGTCTGTTGTGAGGAACAGCTGCAGACACCAAGGTCAGTGAAGAAGGAGGAGGAGGAGTAATGTGGCTCCTGGCCAACATTCCCCTGCAGCCTGTGGTGACGACCATGGTGGAGCAGGTTGTCCTCCTGCAGGCTACGGAGGTCCACGGAGAGGAGCAGAGATTCACCTGCAGCCCGTGAAGGACCCCACGCCGGAGCAGGTGGAAGCCTGAAGGAGGCTGTGGCCCATGGAGGGTCCGCTGGGGCAGCTGTTCTGGAGGGACTGCACTCCATGGAAGAGATGACCCACACCAGAGCAGTTTCACGAAGGACTGTGGCATATGGGTGGGACCCCACAATGGAGCAGGGGAGGAATGCAAGGAGTTCTTCTCCTGACGATGAAGTAGTGGTGTAAAACAATGCATGATGAACTGACTGCGACCCCCATTCCCTCTTCCCCCCTGTGCCGCTTGGGGCGGGAAGGTAGTAGAGCTAATGTTAAGCCTGGGAAGAGGGAAGGGTGGGGGGAGGTTATCTTGTTCCCTATCTCGTTCTCCTGCTAGTTTTAGAAATAAATGAGTATTTTTTCCCTAGTCGAGTCTGGTTTTGCCTGTAACGGTAACTTTAAGGATTTCTCCCTGTCCTTACCTCAAACCTTGAGCCGTTTTTCTTATATCATCTCCCCCTATTCTCTTTGGAGGGTGGGGGAGCGAGAGAGAGACTGCGTAGTCTGGTCCCGATCGGGTCTGGACTACGACAATTAGTTTTGCTGTATTTGCCTCTTCTCTTTTCCTTTGACAGTATGTGAAAAACCTCAGAGTAATTCAGATGGGAGATAACACAGATCCATTGTAAGTAAATACTAGTTATTTACTTGACCAGTGACTGGTGACAATAGCCACCAGATTGAGGGAGGTGATTTTCCCCCTCTACTCTGCTCTTGTGAGACCCCACCTGGAGTACTGCATCCAGTTCTGGAGCCCCAAACATAAGAAGGACATGGACCTGTTGGAGAGAATCCAGAGTGTGTGCCACAAAGATGATCAGAGGGCTGTAGCACCTCTCTTATGAGGACAGGCTGAGAGAGTTGGGGTTGTTCAGCCTGGAGAAGAGAAGGCTCCAGGGAGACCTTATAGCAGTCAACCAGTACCTAAAGGCGACTTATAAGAAAGATGGGAAGAAACTCTTTAGTAGGACCTGTTGTGAAAAGATGAGGGGTAATTGTTTTAAAATAGAAGGAAGTGGATTCAGACTTGATATAAGGAAAATTTTTTTTTACACTGAGGGTTGTGGAACACTGGAACAGGTTGCCCAGAAAGGTGGTAGGTGCCCCATCCCTGGAAACATTCAAGGCCAGGCTGGATGGAGCTCTGAGCAACCTGATCTATTTGAAGATGTCCCTGCTCCTTGCATGGGGATTGGACTAGATGAACTTTAAAGGTCCTTTCCAACCCAAATTATTCTATTCTATGATTCTATGATTCTAATTTCTCTATTATTTCTCATGTTTTATCATGGGGAAGTCAGTCCTTGAAAAAATGCTCTTGATGAGCTGAGAACATATTTAAGAAACAGTGAATAAGGGTCACTGAGAACTAGTTCCACTTATATTGCAGCTATGAACACTGATGAAATCAGTTATAACGTTTCCAAAGTCTTGCCACAGGCATTGACAAACATTACTATTTAGGCTAACATAGGCTTGCACCTTAGTATGAGCTCATGCATAGATTTTATCATCACCAGGTATTGTGTTGATAGCTGCAGCTGTGGAGAAGCTTTTGCTTATATATAATTTCTGTAATATAGAAACCCTCTATAACTATACTGATAGGTTGTTGAAATAAAACTACTATTTAAATGAAAAACACAGAACTAGGATTAACTAGGAATTATATAGCTAGCAGAGCACTAGCATTATAGAAGTCAGTAGCCCGCTGAAACAGAGAGAGACAGACAGACACACACAGAGTGGAACCACCCATCAAAATCCCCCACCCGTGTTAGTATCCTGTGATGCTTCTCCCTTGTTAATGAGGAACATGAGCACAGTGGAAGGAAGCACAGTGGAAGGAGCACAGTGGAAGGAAGACAACTGGGGCTTCCAGCTGAACTTGCACTTCACACTGAGTGAACATGCTCTGGACTAGAAAGACAAACACTCATAAAGTCAGTTAGAAATGGGAGGCTTACTGAGAAACAGCTGCCTCTTACTGTTAACCAACCCTCAGCAGAGTCCCAGGTAGCACATACCAGAAGACCAGACACAGACACAGGTCTGGTATATTTGCAATAAACCAGGGATGAGCTCTACATCAGAGAAGAAAGAAAACCACTCCCTAACCACATACCCTACAACCTCAGCCGCTTCGGAAGAAAATGAGGAAGAGTCAAGGGAAGTCTTTCATCAGTAAAGGAACAGGAATTATTGTGGTCAAGTGCAATTATACCCTCAAAGAAAAGTGTGATTTTTCTCCTAAGTAGCAGCCCAAAGAGTTGAGAGAGTATTTCTCCTTAGCTAGAGGCATCTTCTTTCTCTACTGCCTCGTAACATTAACTACCATTTTACATGAACTATACATCTTTGCTAAATTAATCACCAATGAAGTAGTTGGCAGACATCAACAAATCCAAGGCACTGGAATAAATCCTGGAGAAAAATAATGATTTTGCTTTGAAATACTTGAGAAGGAAGAAATTCCCTGCAGTGGGAAATCCTAACATCATATGGCTGACTGGTATCACCATCCTCAGAAATAGTTGCTGAGGAATCATACAGGAAGACATGGATATACTTAAGAGAAGGTAAAAATTCAGTCCATCAGAGCAACAATCCTTTTACACTCCTGAGGAAGGGGACAGGACATATCCTGTCTCTTTCACTTGTTGGAATCTCAGCTGAGCATTTCTTGACAGATTAATCATAGTCTTCCTGGGCACTGGAAAAGAGACACATTTGTGGGAGAGAAGAAATCTGAGTGTGAATGAAATACTACCTTGAAAAGGGTAAGGCAAAGGACTCCAGTAAAAGTTAAATGCCTTTTCCAAGAATGTCAACAGCCAGGACTCTGGATCAAGAGATATGGGGCAAAGGAGAGGGGAAGGGGAAATATCACATGTGGCATACCACAAAGAAATATTTTATTTTATTTTTAGGATTATTTCAGCCATTACAGGATGACCTGAGTGGCCAATCTCTATCAGTACTCTCAAAACAAGAAAGAAATAGTATCTCTGTTCTGCAGTTACTAAAGCCATCCTTATTTATTATTAAAAAAACAAAGAAAAAGTAACTGATAAGGAGGTAGGAAAAAATAAAAGTGCCTGAATCTGTGCATTAAAGCACATTTTAGTGAATGATTCAGTGCTATTGCTGGTAATGGGCATTCAGTCATTCACTGATCAATATCAAATGGTTGTCAGAGGCTTTCAATCAAACATTTAAAGAGCTTAAGAAAAAAAAAAAGTGTCAGCTTTTAGAGACAAAGGATGCTGATATCACTATGGCAACCAAAGTCGTCTTTCATACATGATGCTGAGGAATGTTACTGACTATCACATGAAGGCTATTGTCACTGTATTGCATCACAGTTTTGGTCTTTATTTGCCAAGGAATTGTCAGATGCTCAGAAGGATGCACCTAAATAGTACGATAAGGCTTGGAATGACAACAGTAAGCAATAACTACTTATATCAGCACAGTGGCAGGCCATTTCCTAGTCAGAAGTGTTAACAAGAAGTCAGTAATTCTACAGTAAATAATGCTTCTGAGTAACATTAACTAAATCAATGGCAATGCAGCATACCTGACAGCAGCAAATCTTTAAATACAAGAGAGAGGAGAGCTGAGGGGGTGAGGGGGAAAAAAAAAGTTATTTCCAGCTTCACTGTTTACTGTGGTGATATTTATCACTGGCATTATGAAGACCACTTTTTACTTCCTGCAAATTTTTCCAATAAAATTACGACAAGAAACAAATTCTCCTTGAAGTACACTGCCTGTCACTGAACATCTTTAAACAGCAAGGATAATTTCTCCTCCTTTAAAATTATTTTTTATCTAAAATGTAATGAAATGGCTTACAGACAAAGAACCTGGGCAGGTTGCAAATGGAAGTGGTAAAGGACTATCTATTTCCAGCAGCCTGCAGTTTTAAGTATTAGAAGTTATAATCACCTTAAGGGAAATTATTCTGGAAGTATACATTAAGGGGCAGAAACCTGTTAACTGTGGCAACATATTTCCTGATATACTGAAACTTGTAACTAAATTTTTTGCCCAGTGTAAATCACACAAGTCAGAGTCATACTGTAGAGAGATGTGAAGATTTTTTTTTTTTTTTAAAGTTATTTGGGCGGACACCCTTGGTGCATCTGAAATGCGTACCTACTAAGGAACACTGGAAGCTATCAGTTGTGAGGTAGCAGTTGTCACACTGCCTAGATGCCTCAAAGATAGCCGAGTGCCTGATTTTCAAGAAGATTTCTACATTTTAATTATTTTTAGGGCAAGCTGTGATATCGCTAATATCATATAAACTGCTAGTAGTTTTGAGCCATAAAAAGTATGTACTTACATTTATTGTAAGAGACAAACAACGTGTTAGGTGAAATAAGCTGTCACTTACAACTCCAACCTTGGAGAGCTCAAATGTGTTTAAGTATTCAGTGCTTCCTCAAGCCATTTCCCCCGCTCTCCCTAAACAGCGAAGCCAATTCTCTTGGTTCATTTGTCAGATTAAAAAAAAACAGAAAAAATGTAAACCCCAGGGTTCTCAGAGGCTAAATGCTGTTGCATTAATTAAGGGACACACTTCAAATGCTTCTCCAGTTCTGGGTGACTTAGAAACACAAAAGGCCCTGCAGGCAGCTTTTCCAACAGTTATCTCACTTTCTCACCATGCCAGTATCTCCTCTATCACACAAATATTCCTTTTCCTCTCTGTAGTGGATTAAAAATTTATCTCTGTTGAACAATGCTACAAGATCACTTAAACAGCCTAGAATCTCTTCCCACTCCCCTCCCCCAGGCACGAAAACAGAAAAACTTTTGTTGCTAGGGATTTAGAGGGAATGGGTAGAGATTTAAGTGATTATCATTTACTAACACAGCAAATGAAGTTAAGTTTAGGGTCTAAAATAAACAAACAAACAAAAAAGCAAGTGCACAATGTAGTTGACACTGCGCACTTTTTTAGAGACGGAGAGAGAAAAGGCAGTGCAAGATCAGTATGCAGTGCCAACAACTGAGATGGAAAAGAAAATATTTTGCTTTAGACGTCCATTGTTACTGAGTTTCCAGTCAGAAACTCAAAGATGTGCCTGTTTTCTGTAACATTTGTATAATATGAAAAATCAGGTTTCCCCCATATTTACCTTTAAAAGTAATCACTCAACTTTCCTTCTCACTATTTCAAGATTTTAAAATGAAACTATGAATTTTGAGCTATTTCTTAAGAACAACTTCTTTCTTTCTTACAGTAATTTTATGTTTATAAGGGTCAATAGCTGCATCTTTAGTAGCCAAGAGGACTCTCATTTGTGAGTGTCTTCACTCAGCAGAGTTCTGCCTATTTTTAGGCTGCTTTTTTTCCTTAGGTGTAAACACAGAGAGCTCCTTTGTGTGTTTTGGGGAAATATTAGTTTATAAGCTTAGAAATTGTACCTTATACCTTCAAAGAAAGAAAAAAAACCCAAACCTCTCAGTTTCACGAGAGGACTGTTTTATAAAACAAAATACAGAGTTGTAAGACCTGATTTTTTTTTTCTCTGTAATTTTAATAAGAAAGAGTTTCAAATCACATTGGTCTAAGATAAAACAAGTCTTTGCATACCGCAGGCATTTTAGGACTGACATGAAAAAGAAGCCTATTGTTATTTGCACTTTCCTGTAAAGGCATAAGATTATCTATCTTCTTTGCTTTCACATCAGGAAAAAATACAGTATCATTTGCTAACTTAGAACCCAAAACAAAGGGAATCCTAGCATTTTCAGTGACAATCAAGGTATACGGCTTCTCATAGGAACAGACTTTTTACCTCTTTTTCCATACTGGCTATGAGAAAGCAACAGGAAGAGATTTTATTCCATCAAATTTGAAGTAAACATATATTCTGAAACTGTCTTCATGACAACTCCTAAAGGACAGAGTCTGTATTAATCATGGACATCATATTAATTATGAGATAAACCAAAACTAGAACTAGCAAGGAAAACTAAAAATCTGATTCTTCAGTATGGAAAGATAAGCTTATTTGCCTCCTTAACAGCAGAGTCTAGGGTCAGGGGAATCCCAAGCACAAATACAGACTGGGTGGAGGAGGGCTTGTGAGCAGCCCTGAGGAGAAGGACATAGGGGTACTGGTGGACGAGAAGCTCAACTTGAGCTGGCAATGTGCACTTGCAGCCCGGAAATCCAGCTGCATCCTGGGCTGCATCAAAAGTGTGGCTACCTGGTTAAGCGAGGTGATTCTGCCCCTCTACTCTGCCCTGGTGAGACCTCATCTGGAGTACTGCATCCAGCTCTGAAGCCCACAACATAAGAAGGATGTGGACCTGTTGGAGAGAATCCAGAGAAGGGCCCTGAAGATCAAAGGGCTGGAGCACCTTTCCTATGAGGACAGGCTGAGAGAGCTGGGGCTGTTCAGCCTGGAGAAGAGGAAGCTCAGGGAGACCTTATAGCAGTCTCCCAGTACCTCAAGGGGGCCTACAAGAAAGATCGGGAGAGACTTTTTAGCAGGGCCTGTTGTGATAGGACAACAGGTAATGGTTTTAAAATAGAGGGAGGTAGATTCAGACTGGACATAAGGAAGAAATTTTTTACAGTGAGGGTGATGGAGCACTGGAACAGGTTGCCCAGAGCAGTGGTAGATGCCCCATCCCTGGAAACATTAAAGGCCAGGTTGGATGAGTCTCTGAGAAACCTTAATCTAGTTGGAGATATCCCTGCTCCTTATAGGTGGTTGGACTAGATGGTCTTTAAAGGTCACTTCCAACCCAAACTATTCTATGACTACTTAACCCTCAGTTCCTCTGCACAGGGAGATACTCTCAACTGCAGTTATATTCAGGGAAGGCTAATGAGCTGAACCTGTCAAAGCCATCAGTGTGAATCAATTAACATCTGCCTCTAGATTTGCAGCACCTGCTAACAGGCTGGATTAGTGGAGGAAGCCAGCTATACTCTCCCAGGGTACTCAGACATGTCAGGGTACGTTACACTTTTAAATCTAGTTTCAGTAGTAGGTGCAGGTGGGGAGGTGGACTGTGTGGTGAAGGTGTGGGAATGTATCTTATTTTCTGTAATAAAATATCATGCCAGAAGTAAAAGGAGATAATTAATGTGCTGCTTTTTTTTAATCCAACCCCAGGATAACTGGCACTATTGTTCTCACCTCTCTGTCTGTAAGCTTTTGGGTGCTCTTTGCAAGCTGAACTATCTTCTGAGGCTTTACAAAGCCAGTCAGAAGCAGTGGACTTCCTCTATTTTTCTGAATGTGTATAAGTTATTACAGGTGCTGAAAATATAGGGATTTCTCTTCAGCTGTTGATCAACTTGCTTGTCAGTGTCATAAAGCAGGCTGTTTTGCCAGATTTGTTTCATTTGGAGCAGGATGAAATGAGCACATACACAACAGAATAGGAATATCAGACATGCTGTAGATTATCAGGAATCAAGTGATCTACAAGCTGACCCTGTGCAATTGGAGGACATAGCTTTTTTTTTTTTTCTTTCCTAAGCTTGTATTTCCTTTTTGATAAATACAGCCCCAGATCATTGGATGGATACATATAAAATATTGTTCTCTCTCATTTCCTTCCTTATCAATTAATTCTTAAAAATTATTGTGCTTGTACAGTCTTCCCTTTGTCAATTTATCCTTTATTTTCAAGTTCTTTTTTCTTTTTTCCCCTCTTTTATGTACAAGTTTCATGTGACTAGTGTGCTGATATAAGACTGCTGACTAGTCTATGGTAGTTCTATCACACTTTTCTTCTAGCTAACACTGAAGTCTGTTCAGCTGCTGCCTTACGGAAGTTTTGTAGTTGCACATGTCCCAAAACTCAGATACACACACTAAAATAACATCTGATACATTAGTTGTAAATTCTGGGGCTTGTCTCCAGGCAATACTTTTGGTAAGATTGCTACTAATATAGAGTGAAATTTAGAATGGCTTAAAATTGCTGGGTATATTATGCAAGGTCAAATGCTAGTGTTGAGATAAATTAATTGGAAATATGATTTTTTTTCCTGATTTCCTGTGATCTTTCTTTGTCAATATCATCAGGAGTCATAAATCCTTCTGCACTGACGCCCTTGGACAGGTATATTCCTTTCAACAAATAGTAAACATCCTCTTGGTATTAAATATATATATATATTTGTGTGTGTATTGTCGTAGTTTAGCCCGGATCGGGACCAGACTACGCAGTCTCTCTCTCAGTCCCCCCACCCTCCGAGAGAATAGGGGGAGATAATAGAAGAAAAACGGCTCGAGGTTTGAGATAAGGACAGGGAGAAAATCCTTAAAGTTACCGTCACGGGCAAAACCAGACTCAACTTGGGAAAACTATTCATTTATTACTAAAACTAGCAGGATAATGAGACAGAGAACAAGATAAAAAAAAACCTCCTCCCCACCCCTCCCTCTTCCCGAGCTTAACATTATCTCTACTACCTTCCCACCCCGAGCGGCACAGGGGGGGAAGAGGGAATGGGGGTTGCGGTCAGTTCATTACGCGATGTTGTACGCCGCTGCTTCATAGTCGGGGGAAGAACTCCTCA
>JAAGAY010001983.1:0-15263 GCA_011801015.1 Ardeotis arabs
ATTTAAGATAATTAAATATAATCTGTACTTATGTACTTGAGTTATGTAGAAAATTACAATACTGTATGCTATGCCAGACTGCAGAATATATTGTAATAGAAAGCTTTACTGCCAAACAAAATTGCATTTAGATTCAGTATGGAAGTCCCTTTTGTCTTGTCTTAATGTTTCCATAGTCGCTAGTTACAAGGCGTAACATAACATTGATTTAAAAGTCTTTTTCTACTCATGGTACAATTAATACAATGAAAGATGCAATTCATCTTGTTTGATGTAGTATACAAGGCAGTTGTCCAAGCCTAGATGCTCATTTATATTTGATAAGGAAATGTCAAAACTGAAAGTATAAGTATCATCAATACATGGGATCCCCTTGGGCCATCTCCACTAAGCAACAAAGCCATTTCATACCAGTTATTTTGGTGATGGTTGCATATTTGACCCTCATGCTAACCACCTAGTAACTGAGTTAGACCAGTCTGACTACCTGCATTTGTTCCCTGAGCATTCCCTGTTGCTGCCTTACAGTAATGCCTTGCTGAGTGCTTTGCAGCAATCAGTTACTGCCTTTCTGTCCGCACTAATGAGGATGTAGCTAGGAGTGAGAAAAGGAAAGGGCACAGTATCATAAGCAAATGATGCTGAATCTTTGGTTCTCTGTCCAGTGGTTTGTTTCATAACTCATCTCAAAATGCAGCTGAACAACTAACTGGTAGTGTTTCATAGCTGGAAGTGGACTTCTCATAGCTCTTTTGAGGAAAGTGTAGAGGAAATTATTCTTTGTTCTTTTATAGAGTAGGAAGAGTGAATTCTTTGGCAAGTGTCCCTTAACATTGCCTCAATCAAAGTTGTTAAGGTTTGTTGGCCACCTTAGAATGACTGTTTTTTTGTACCTGAAGAGACATGACTGGAAGATTGCTGTACTGCAGTAGTGTGTTCAGTTTTTGTTTGTGCCAAAGTGTTGATTGTACCAGGAACTTTCACAAGTGTGTGTCTGACAGAGGCAGAATAATGCTTTTCTGTTTGTTTGCTGGTTGATTTCCTGGCAGCAGTGCCCTTAGAGTGGTGTAAAATTGTACTAGTTACAATGAGCTGTCAATACTGAACCTTTCCAAAAGTGCTTGTTTTGTCCAGGTCACAAAAGTAATGACATGGGAACACTGGTTCCCGGTGGCTGGCATGAAGTAGGAACTGCTCCTTACTCAAGGGACCTTTCTGTGCTGCTGAACCATTCTGTTACAGTCTGACCTTACAAGGCTCTGCTTTTAGGGGGACATTGTCCTGCCTCTTGCTCAGTTAAAAAAAATATGCATCCTCATTTTTGTTCTGCATCCTGAATTATGAGTAGCAGTCAGCTCTGAGCCCATAATATGATCTATTTTTAGTCTGAATACAAAAATGCCATTAGAGCTTTTTAATGTAGTGAGAAGTTACACTTGCATGGGAGAAAATATCCTTTTCAAAATCCAAGAATCCAATAAGTTTTATCTTGTTCTCAGAGTTTCTTATTTCACTTGCCTTTCAACTATTTGTAGGCTTATACTGGTGGAAGATCTGGACATAGATAAGCTCATCTGGGCACACAATAAAATCCCCAGGATTTAGGGCTTTTTCGACATGTTACAAAGATAATTTTAGTTTTTTGTCCTGAAGTCTAAACACATCTGTTTTATTTGCTCAGTACCCAAAAAGACTAACAAGATACCAGTGTGGACTTTACAGTTCTTTCCAATGGAGTGTTAACAATGGATATCTGAATTAGTGCTTCAAATGATAATTCTTGTGCAATCTTTTGCCTGAGGGAGGTTCTTTATTTAGAGAAATTAAGATCATAATTAATTGTAAAATGTTATTAATTTGTAGTGTCGTATGAAATAATTTGACTGTTGGTAGCTGAGCATTTCCTAGCATTCTCAAATTCCTGGAGAATGTTGTAGTTACATCCTCAAAAATCAGGGCAGCTTTAGTGTCCATATTAAAAATGAGTTTTGCTGCTCTTGCAAGGAGAAATTCCTGTTGCTTTTGTCTTTAAATATTAAGTATCTTATTTTATCTTAAAAGATATAATAATTAATTATATTGTCTTTAACTATTAAGTATTTTATCTTATTAAGTATCTTTATCTCTAAATATTAAATATCTCTTTAAATATTGGCTAGAGCAACAAGAAGCCTCTAGACTTGTGTGGCAGGCCAAATGTACTCAATACATAAACTAACATGTTTATGGTCACAACTGATTCTGACATTATTTATCATTACTCTGAAACAGGTTAGGTTGTCCTGATGAAATGGCACAATGTCCTGAGAAAACTCAGGGATAAGCAGAAAACCTAAACAAAATACTAAGAAAGCAATATTTTACTAGCAAAAGGGGAGAGGAGGTCCTGAGAAATAAAAACAGAGCTGTGTGACTTCATGTGAGCTCACCAAACATCAGTGTTACTGTGAAATGATGGGATCTCATCAACAGGAGCCTGGAAAGACCCAGTACCTTTTTGTCAACACATTTCTTGCTCTTTTTTCAGTAAATGGGTTCCCAAGCATGAGCATGCTGAAGTGGGGAATTCCCTGGATCAGAGCACCAAAAACTGTCTTATTTTCTCTAAGTGTTGGTTTAAATGGGGCAGATGGGATTTGCAAAACTGAAAGATCACTGAGCAGCTTTTGCCAACTTGTCTTTCCTCAGCACAGAATGATCTGTAGAGTGACTCCTGATGCTTCAGGAGCTAAGTGGATGCTTCAGTGCTGTGGAGGCTGAGCTACTTAGCTCAGAGGTCAGAGCTGGGCAATAGGAGTTAGGAGTCCTGTAACTCTTTCAAGGCAAGTCACTTAACCAGCCTCCAGTCACCTTCAATCCCTGATCTGAAATGCAACTTAATATTGTTATTAGTGTTTATAAAAAGTGTGTCAATCATGGATGCAAACTCCTCAATAAATGCACATTCTTATTATCCACTGTACTCTGATTTCTAAGACTTATAAAGCCAGCTCTTTGGCCACCATTCTGGCTGCCTCCTGTTGTTGAAAGCTATCTCATGAAGTTGTGGGAGTTGTCTGCACTCATTTCTCCTCTTTTCCGGAGTTGATGTTTGGCAATGGAAGCAGCTAGAGCTGTGCTTCTGCTCAACTGGTTCAAAAGGCCAAGCTCACTGCTTTTGGTACTGATTTTGTATTGCCCACTTTCAGATCATCTCCAGGAATTAAATCCCTCTTCTACACACAGCCAAGTGTTAGCACCCACGTTTTGCAGGTAGGATAAGATTGCTGTCTTGTCCCAAAATCAGAGGCTTTCCAGCTTCTGGGTCAGATACAGGGTGAGGGCTCAGGCATTTATGGCACCAAGAAACAGCCCTTCTCCATCACCATAGATTTTTAGTACAAGTCATCCTTGCTAGAGGTCTCATGAAGAGGGCAGGAATTCAGTTTTTTAATCTTCTGCTTTATGATCAGTAGGGTGCAAATCAGCTCAAAGCAATGTGGCAAGTGATTCTATTCTCTGGGTGCAGATGAGATACAGCTCCACTGTTATCCACAGGTGTTCATTTGAACTGGTGAAAGGAAATGCCTGTTGATACTAGCCTTTATTAGAGAAAACCATATGTATACATACAGTGGTGCATGGAAATTGTCTTTATTTGAGAGTGAGCCTGGAGTATTACAGTTTTTGTAAATTAAAAGTTTTTTCTATGTTTTGGTGAGAAGAGAAACTGGAGAGAAGAGACTAAATCAGAACTTGAAGATCAATTGTATCTAGAGTTCAAAACCTTACAGAGTATGACTGATATTATCAGTTCCTCCTACTGTGGATAATTCTGATGATTCCTCAAGGACAACTCACAGCAGAAAAGCTAAACATGGTCTAGAGAGCTGGAAACCACCTCTCAGATTCTGTCTGCTCCCCTCACTCTACAGCAACAAGTCCCACGAGGAAGGAGGTAGTTGCAGGGTCTGTGACCTGTTTACAAGACATTGTGGGCTGCTTGGCAGGCGATTTACCTTTGAGACTGCAATTGACAGTGGTTTGAGAGCTGCACACCTGAGGCTGCATGTTGAAAGAATATCCTTATTAGACAGGCAATCAAAGCAACTTATTCCAATGTGATTTGTGAAAGCTGATATTCTCAAAGAAATGTCATTGCCCAGAAAGAAGATGCTGTCCAAATGAACTTATTAAGAAATCTAAATTTGATTCCATAATCTTTATTTATGCATAGTTTATGCATAGTATTTTGAAGGTGTGTGTAATGATATGTTTTGTAAGGTGCTGCATGTATCATTGTGTATGTAGAAAATGTCAATAAAAACATTTTGCTTTACAATCTTTGTATGGAAGATTGCAAGTTATTTAATTATTCATCTCTGTCCAATAATACTAGTTCTAAAGTCTGTGGAACTGTTGTGCTTTCAAGAGAATAGTCTTCTAATGGAAGTAGGTTTCTTGGGGAAGGAACATTTTGTTATCCACTGATCAGCTGTTGGCCGACTTTTTTTTTTTCCCCATTCTGTTACTTGCCACTGTTCTTTAGAGAACACATACCTGAAGCCATGCAGCCAAAGCTTTGTTTCTCTTGTTGAATTAGTCCTGTAGCTTCTATCTGGATTACTTAGATTTACAGTGTAATGCAATGTAAACCAGAATCTTTTTCTTAACTGTGGTATTCCAAGTACTTAAGAACATGCACGTCCAGAAGCCTTCTTGCTCTGCAGCCCCAGTCTTTCAGAATGGAAGTGGGTGGGAGTTTTGTAACTGAATTCAGGGGTTTCAATATCGAGCCTTAAGCTCAGTGGCCTGGGATTTAAAAGTATGTCTCATATCTCTAAAAAGAAATGTTGTGCAACTACTGCAAGTTATGCAAATAATGCTTTTCCCCTTTTCCTCCTTTCCTGATGGGTCAACAAATCTTTTCTTGACAGTGGAAAAAATTGAAAAGATGTTTCTTAGAGTGTAAGGAGATGAGGGACTATGTCTATGGTATTTTCTATATAGTGAGTCAAAGGTAGAGAGGGGATTATCAGCATGCCCTTCACCTCTGCTGTGCCGTTACTGACTTTACCCCAGTCATTTTGTATTTTATTCTTGTTATTGCCAATATGAATTATAATTAGAATCTAACAAATAAGTTTTAACGTGCTAAAGCATTCTACATGGCTTCTTTGCAGGGTCTGTCCCTATTCCCTAGTTGAATCCTGACAGCTGATTTAGCCAACATGCAGCTTCAAAGGCTGCAGTGGGGGCTGTAGTCTTTGTATTTAAAATACACTTCCACCAGGTGATCCTTGTTTCATTGTAGTGTTAAACTGGAGAGATTGAGACAGTACAGACAGGAATAATGAAGAATCAGGGCACCCTACCAAGTCTGAGGAGGCTGATTTGGGTTGCATCTTCAGGCACTGTAAAGGCCAAGGTGATTACTGTGGTGACCCAGCTGATTGTATTGTTTAATTTCCTTTTGTCTTTTTGTTCTTAAAAGTCTTTGCAACAATGTACAAAAACCCAGTAACAATGACTGAATTTGCAAATCATGGCAAAAATTTGTTCGGAGGGTTTTTTCCAGGGTAACACTGAGACCTTTCTGTGTAGTTTGTATTTTTGAACACATACTGTGGGCAGATTAATATGTTTTTTCAGTCTGTGATACTATTTCAATAAGAAATTGCTTCTGTTCTCTTTGATAAGGAGAATTTAATCTGTTGGCCACAACATAAGATCAAAGACAAAATAGGTCTTCTTTTTACTGTTTTGTTTAGTTTACTGTATGCTTCAGGGACTTGAAATGCTGCGGCTAAACTACTGCAGCATCTGAGCACGTAGGTACTTTGCTTTAGATGTTATGAATTAAAAGCTGACATCTTTTTAAATTGTTTTGCTCACTGCAACCAGTGAGTAAACTGTGCTCCTTATTGGTCAGTCTTTCCCATTTTTGTTGTAGTAAGAATCTTCTCCCTGACAGTCCCCTTTTCCTGCAGAGGGAATCCTTAATCTGAGAGGTCAGGGAGCCATTCTGCTGCAGGTGGTAGATGCGTTCAAGGCAATGGTTTGCTATGAGAATCTCATCTGTCTTTAAACTCAGAAAACTTGGAAAAGCTGGGGATCAAACAGAGGTGAGAAAATTGTCTTTGGACATGCTAAATGCTCTGCTGTCATCATCTCATCACTGACGTCAGTTAATTGCTGCCACCCCCCTGCCCCTGACTCTGTGGCTGAATGGTATTTGGTGTCTTAGTGATGCATTGGGGTAGTTTTTAGTTTCCCCAAGGACTTGATTTTTTATTTCTTTCTGCTTCTAGGTGTCAATCAGTCTCTCCACCACCTCTTTTGTCCCCGCGAAGAAGCCCAGCCTACCCCCTCAGTGACAGTGAGGACTCTTGCCACTCTGCTCGACTCACCAAAGTCTCCAGCTCTAGACTGCTCCTCAAGGACTGGAGCAGCCACACATCTACCCTGCGAAGTACCTCCATGAGCCCATCAGACACTGACTCCCTAAGCCACCCTCTCAAAGCCATCAGTGTGGGTGCTTTGGATAAAAGGCTGTCTGTATTCAAGGCTGAGGACCAAAAAGACAGTCCAAAGGAGGCTCAAGATGGAGCCACAATAGGGAGCCATCCACTCGCCCGGAGCACTCTCTCCTTGGGCACTGCCACCAACTTGAGGAACCTCTCCCTCAGCCGGGCAAGTATCTGCTCCCAGGCACTGGACATCAGGCAGAAGATCACAGAATGGGAGTGCCGCCGGGAGCTGTCCCCTAGGATGAGCGCGTGTGTGGACAAGAGAGATGCTGGGGAGAGGTCGGGCAGTGAGAGCTGCCCCAGCATGCTAACCTCTCCCTGTAGCGAGAAGACATTTGATTTCAAAGGGCTCAGAAGAATGAGCCGAACATTTTCTGAGTGCTCTTACCCAGAAACGGAGGAGGAGGAACTGCAGGACAGGGATTCCTGCCATCGATTTGAAAAGAGACCAGGCAGGAGCGAGCCTCCTTCTGCTGCTTTCCTCAAGGGCCACGTGAGAAAAGAGTCCTCTGCCGTGCTCAACAGAATACAGAAGATCGAGCAGGCACTGAAAGAGCAGCCAGGCAGGGGCCTTCCCCAGTTACCAAGTAGCTGTTACAGTGTTGACAAAGGGAGGAAAAAGCCTATGACTCTGAGTACTGTGGAGGGACTGAGTGAAACCCTAAGTGATAGCAAAGGAGGGAGTATTATTTTGGGGAGTGAATCAGAAACACCTACTGAGGCTGAGAAAAGCAGTAAGACAAAACAGGGGGTTACTGCAAGCTCAGCTGGCCCTAAACTGCTCCTTGAAAGCCCAGCTAACACTGTGGTGAATCCTGTCCCAAAGCCCAAACGCACCTTTGAATATGAAGCAGACAGAAACCACAAAAGTAAATCAAGCAATGGCCTACCTCCATCTCCTACAGCTGCTGCTCCTCCTCCCCTCCCATCCACCCCTGCACCCCCTGTGACCAGAAGGCAGAAGAAAGAGTCACGCTTTCACAAAAAATCCCAGAATAGGTAAAATTCAAAGAAATGTCATGTGCACGATGTTCAAGTAAATAAATGTGCTATATATTTTTGTTACAATATTTAAATTTTCCCTCTAATGTGATGCTTTTGACCTGAGATAGAAATTGTGTGCAAGACAAGTATTTTTTCTGCTGGACTGCACTGATGGGGCGCACTGATAAAACACCTTTTAACATAGCTACAGTTTTGGAGTTCTCTAACCTGCATTCCTTGATCCCTGAAAAAGACTCTAGATCATGTGTGCTGAAGGTTATCTAGTTCATTTTGGCACAAATGCCCTTACTTTTTATTTTTAATGGAACATAATTTCAGTATACTCTTGTAGCAGGACCATAGCTGGTCTGTCATAGTCCTGTCTTCCTGTTCACTGCAAAATATACCTGCAGGGGATTTGTGTTTCCAAAGCTTGTTCCAAAGCAGTTGTGTCAGTTTTTTGCAATATTGGTGACATTGTTTAATTCAGTGCTGAGAAATGTTGTCCTAAGTTACTACCAATAGCTGTAGAGGATTAATGCTGAGAAAACTGTGTTTTAGCATAGAAAGGCCTTTATGTCCTTCCTGAGTTAATGATGAGCCAAGTATATGGCTATGTTTCCCCAGCAGTCTGTGGAACTTGTTTTAATTACATGATTCCTCTTGAGTTTTGGAAATGGTAAAACTCATTCTCCTTACTGCTTAAAAAATTGTAGGCATAGTTGTTGATAAGCATTCAAAGTATAGCATTTTGAACAAGTTCACCTATCTATACGTATACATGATACACACACACTCTTGATATTTAGTGATGAGCTTTGCAAGCAACTGCTAAGCAGCATCTCAGGTGCACACTATCAATTCAGTATCTGGTGCTTGATGTTAGTGCAATTAATTAAAGGTCAGTAAAGGTCAGCACAACCTGACCTGAAGTATGCTGGAGCAGGAAAAGGAGGAGCCTTCAGATTCTACTCTTTACTTTCAAGGGACACTTGCTTCTGAAATGGATCAAACAGCTCTGCTGATGTGTGCTGTTTCTCTGAGAAAGGTGGTGGTAGGGGAGGCAGTGGGAAATGTGGAAAGCCAAGCTCTGATTAGCAGTGCTTATCTTTGAGTTCTGGCAATAATCTCAGTTAGAGGAAGTAAATCTAGATTTTAACAAGAATTTGTGAAATAAAGCTGACCTCATTTTGTTCAGCACATTGTTTCCAATGTACAGAAGACAAACAATAATTTTTAAATGTTCTGCTATAAATTATAGCCTTTATTGGAAAATTAAGGGGCAAGTGGTAAAATGATCTGTGTGGTGGGTGGCAGAGAGAAATGAATAACAGGAGATAATTCTTGCACAGAATCACAGTGTGACCTGCCACTAAATGATCAAAGTCTGTCACTGAGTACACACTCACACTGAGTTTGAGACCATACAAGTCATCTGAGAATCACAGTATTTTGTTACAATGAGTTTGTGAGATTAAGTTTTAAAATTTATTTCAAGAAGAAATCTGAATTCATCACTTGCACCTGCTGTTCTGCAGATTCAATCCCCTGTCATAGTGGAGGTAGACAACAGCATGGTTCAAGCAATGGCGCCTTAGTCCTGCATGGGGCTGGTAGGTACAAGCCCAAAACAAAAGCAATGTTTATCAATTTAAGTTGTGATTAGTGGGGTGTAAGTGGTAGGATTTACAGTGTTATCATGTGTACCTGATGATTCTTGCAAGTAGTTTGACATTGTGCAGGGTAGGTTTCCATTTACTTGTAACAGATTTACCCTACTGTACTTCAGTGATTTCTCTGGACTTAACGTCTGATTAATGATGATGGCAGATGAAGTTGCCAAGCTGCTGTCCATCACATCTGAGAAGTCGTGGCAGTCTGCTGAGGTTCCCGATGACTGGAAAATGGGTAACATAACCCCCATTTTTAAAAAGGGAAACAAGGAAGACCCGGGCAACTACAGGCCGGTCAGCCTCACCTCTGCCTGGCAAGGTCATGGAGCAGGTTCTCCTGGAAACCATGCTAAGGCACATAGAAAATAAGGAGGTGATTGGTGACAGCCAACATGGCTTCACTAAGGGCAAATTGTGCCTGACCAATTTGGTGGCCTTCTGTGATAGGGTTACAGCATCAGTGAACAAGGGATGAGCAACTGATGTCATCTACCTGGACTTGTGCAGAGCATTTGACACTGTCCCACACAACATCCTTGTCTCTAAACTGGAGATACATGGATTTGACGGATGGACCACTCAGTGGATAAGGCGTTGGCTGGATATCTACACTCAAAGAGTTGTGGTCAACGGCTCAATGTCCAAGTGGAGACTGGTGATGAGTGATGTTCCCCAGGGCTCACTATTGACCCTGTTTAACATCTTTGTTGCTGACATGGACAGTGGGATAGAGTGCACCCTCAGCAAGTTCACTGACAACACCAACCTGTGTGGTGCACTCGACAAGCTGGAGGAGAGGGATGCCATCCAGAGGGACCTTGACAGGCTGGAGAGGTGGGCCCATGAAAACCTCATGAAGTTCAACCAGGCCAAGTGCAAGGTCCTGCACCTGGGCCGTGACAATCCCAGGCACAAATATAAGCTGGGCAGAGAATGGATTGAGAGCAGCCCTGAGAAGGACTTGGGAGTACTCCTGGATAAGAAGCTCAACAAGAGCCAGCAATGCGTGCTTGCAGCCCAGAAATCCAACTGCATCCTGGGCTGCATCAAGAGGAGCATGGCCAGCAGGTCAAGGGAGGTGATTCTGCCCCTCCACTGTGCCCTGGTGAGACCCCACCTGGAGTACTGCATCCAGCCTGGGAGCCCCCAACATACGAAGGACATGGACCAGTTGGAGAGGGTCCAGAGGAGGGCCACGAAGATGATAAGAGGACTGGAGCACCTCTCCTATGAGGACAGGCTGAGAGAGTTGGGGGCTGTTCAGCCTGGAGAAGAGAAGGCTCCAGGGAGACCTTATAGCAGTTTTCCAGAACCTAAAGGGGGCCTACAAGAAAGACTCTTTAGCAGGGCCTATTGCGATAGGGTGGGGGCAATTGTCTTAAAATAGAAGGAGGTAGATTGAGAATGGACATCAGGAAAAAAATTTCTACAATGAAGGTGGTGGAACACTGGAACAGGTTACTCAGAGAGATGGTAGATGCCCCATCCTTGGCAACATGCAAGGCCAGATTGGACAGGGCTCTGAGCAACCTGATCTGGTTGGAGATGTCCCTGCTTCTTGCAGGGGGGTTGGAACAGATGACCTTTAAAGGTCCCTTCCAACCCAAACTATTCTATGATTCTATGAATGATGATCTAAGTAAGTTGAAATCTACCCCCAAAATTACTGGTTTACTGGCTAGGTAGAAGTCCTTTGTAAGATCTTAACTTTTTTGTCTTTGCTACTGTCCTTCCTTTAGTTACAGTAAGGAGAATTACAACATTTACCAAGAGCTCGAGACCATGCAGGTCATCTAAGAATGGCAGTATTTTGTTAATATTAGTTATTGAAATCTCAACCTCTAAATTGTTCTCTTTTTTTCAGAACAGACATAATTCATTATGTCTACAGCTTCTAGATGTGTACTTCAGGTTGAATATACATGTGGCTTACACTCACTGGAATGTCGCGAGAATGGATTGTGGATATTCATTCTGCTAATATTTTGGTTGAAAACACTGTGTTTCTTTGTGGTGGCTACTTCAGAATTATAATAAAATGGAGAAAGTCTCTCATATTTACCTGCTAGCATAGAGCCAGTCTGTAGTCAGAGGACCTGGTGCCCATTGTAGCTTCTACAATTCAGATTGCTGTGAGCTGGATGTTCCCTGGTGGTTGGGGATCCTCTGGCACAGACATAGCACAGGAGGGGAGTGTCACAGGATAGCCTCAGGACACATGGACCACAGCTGAGTGCTGATCCACAAAGCCATTCTCATGATTCTATGTTGTGTCACTGCATTGTACCATTGCCTTGAAATCTGTAAGAGCTGGATATCTCACTACTTTCTAAAAGTATCCTTTCATACACAGGTATGTCTTCATTGCCTTAGCATCTTTTATAACTGCCAGTAGGTGTGGAAGAGCAGATGTCTGGATCTGAAATGCACAGCTTGTTTCTGCCATGATCCTGATGTGCATAACATGGACTTGACTATTCTTAAGATTAGGGAAAGGAGAGAGAGGGGACTTCTAAGCCTGCCCCAGACCTGTAAGTCTGCTCCAGTAGACAAATAGGAAATGCTGTTGTCAAACGCAGTGTCTATATGACAGTCACTCTATTGCCCATAGGGATACTCTTCAGCCAATTAACAGGCTCCATGAGTCTCATGAGATTCTGCCACTCCCATATGGATATGCTGTCCACATATGTTTCACTCCAGCTGGGGAGAAGAGGAAAGGGGGTTGATGGCAGGCTGATTTACTGTTAACCTAGTCTGGATATCAATAAGTGAAGTATGGGCATCAGTACAGTCTCTGCAGGCCTTACATCACCCCAGCTTGAGCCCATTTTCACACCATTTCATCCTCAGCACTAAATCAATCAAATGAATGCTAGCCCCTGTACAGCTGGTAATAAAAACTGTGCATCTACCACCTTCAGTGTAGATGTTGCCTTAGAGAACAAGTGCTGGGCAAACTGGAGAATGGGGAGGCTTTGGGCTCCTCTTCACCCAGAGCTGCTCAGCAGCACTGGGACAGGTCGGGGTGAGAGGTGGTGAATTGTCTCTCCTTCAAGTACCTGGGTGAGAGACAAATTGTGGAGGTTCATCTGACCCAGCTGCCCCTCACCTCCTGCCAGAAAGCCTGAACCTTCAGGTCCCCAGCCATCAACCTGGGTTGCTTGTCTGCCCCAGAAAGCCTTAATTTCTTCCATGCTTTGGTCATTTGCTGCCAGTGCTGGATGCAGGGTGTGCAAGGGAAATGGGTGCCTTTCAAATGAGTCTGCCTTTGGCATTTGTACACTGACCTTTATGTAGGAATACTGGAAGTCAAGACACTAAACAAAACCACAACAGAGTGTTTTCAAACTAAGGGCTATGTCTCCCAGAGTTACTGGTGGAGGAACGCTTTCCAGAGAAATGTCTTTCTTGAGGAAAGAGGGCTACATATTTCTGGGCCCCTGACAAGAGCAAAGCAATTTCTAATCTGAGGAGTATGTTGCTAACTTACTCTGTAACATTTGAAAAATATCACGTACTTTCTTGGTATTTTCTCCCTGTCCACATGACATGGCTAACAGTACTTCCAACCTCATAACAGTATCACAGATTGCTATACTAAAGACTGCTGTGAGCACAGGACTTGGTGTCCTCTAAAAGTTAGTCCTTAATCATGATGCATGATTTTTTTTTAATTTTTTTTTGTTTTGTTGGTCATTTTATGTATATTTCTTAGCAAACAAATGCTCAGCTAAATGTTTGAGTCATTTTACATTCTAGTTACTAATTACTTATTGTTTTAAACTTTAGAAAATCCTTTGAGTTTGAGGACGCATCAAGTCTGCAATCCCTGTACCCTTCCTCACCAACTGAAAATGGGACTGAGAGCCAGCATAAATTTGGATCCAAGAGCACTTTAGAAGAAAATGCCTATGAAGACATTGTAGGTAAGAACCTGTTGCGGTGCATGAACTCACAATGGGATGTTGAGCAGTTCTGGGCAGGCTATGTATTGTTGAACGCATGCCTTGTGTAAGAACATTCAGTGCTATCAGCAAAGACAGATTAAGTAGAGGGCAAATGAGTTTGGTGCATCACTGCAAACATAACTCTCAATTTGTATGCAAGTAGTCTTGATTCCTTTGGACTTCATTGTTTGATATTGGAAACAGACTGTTTGGTCAGCTTTTTGCCATGCTTTTCAAGAACCAGATCATTATTTTTATCAAGGCCTTGGCTTGAAGCCTTGAGTGGTGTAAAAATGTAAAGAGCTGAACTTGAGATAGTGTTTACAGAATTATCCACTAGCAAGACTAACGTCACAGGCCTTGTGTGGTCAGCCTGACCTTTTCAGGACTCCTGAGTGGACTGCCCCAAAGCAGTCATTTGTAGCACCGTTCTTGGTCTCCACTATGTCCCAGTTGCTGTCTAAAGAAAAATTAATTTCCTTTAGCTATAGAGCCATCAGGAATGCACAACAGAAACACTGTTTTGATTATGCTTCACAAGAAAAACATGTTTCTTTTGCTCTTAGAAGGAAACGTATGGCCTATGCATACATTCTTTTAACATCAAAAAACTTGTTATAATTACTGAAAATTGGGCAAGCCTTCAGAGCACAGATTTTCCACACAAGTGATGAGTATCTGCATTGTTTTTAACTGTTTCAGTGTTGTATTATTACAACAGATACAAAGGGTACTTCATTTTACTTTGGACAATGAATCTTTATCTACTGAAAACTAGAGGGCTACCAAGATAGTTGGGAACCCTAGAGCACATGTGCTCTAAAGAGACACTGACAAGCTGGACTTGTTTAGTCTGGTAAAAAGAAGAACCAGAGGCACTCTAATACTGCTTACAAATGTTTGAAGGGCAAACAAAGAAAATAGCACAAAACTCTTCTTGGTCATATCAGTGGATACAGCAAGGAACAGTGTCCACAAATTTCATTTTAAGGTGCTTTGTCCTTGTATCCAAGTTTTTTTATCTGACTTGTCAGCCTCAGTGAAAACAGGAATTCACTCTTTCCATTTTCACCTGTAATCTTTGTCTATACCATTAAAAAAAATGCTTTCAGAACACAAAAAACTGCTGCTTTTCAGTGTCGTTAATAAAAATGAGAGCTTATGTAAATACTAAAAAGTTTTTTTTTTTCTGTGGAGAGTGTACTTATATGATCATTAGTAGTCTCTGTGAATAGTTAGACCACTGTGCAATTCGCATTTGAAAATGTATTATGCGCTAATTACAGTGCTTAGCTTTGCTCAGGACCTGTCAACATGCTGCCAGATGTTAGATGGAAATGCTTCTTTTCCTTGCTTTGGTTTGTTAAATATAAAATTAAAATGTACAGGACAGGCAAGAAGCTTTCTTCAAATGAGAAGAAATCTTTGGTTCAGTAAAACATCGTAATAGTCTCTTCCAACTCATGGGAATTATAAGCTAGCTCTCTGGAGATTATAATTCGGGCATTTTGTCAGGGCAGCGAGAAGAGAATGCAAAATTTCAGATCTGTGGACCAACACAGAACTTCATTGTTTTGTGCTGCTTTTTAACAACCTCTTTCCAAAGCACTTCATTCAATACGGACAGGGTGGGGGGAAATACCAAATCAGTGTAATTCTTATAAACTGTCAAGCGTGATTAAAGACAAGCCAAGTGGTTTGATCTCCAGCTTTAAAGAAACTATCATAGTTTTGTGTATTACATCTGCATAATTTATACCAGTACTACTAGACCTCAGTCTCTAAGTAGCACTTTTGTACTCATGCAAACCAGGTGTTTGCAAGAGTGAGTTTATTTTATAGATTTACATCTGCTTCAAAGCTATAAAGGACTCTGTCACTGATGCTTCACTGATATCTTCTAAAAAGCATATTTAATGTTAGATATCTACAAGATTTATGGTTAGATATCTACAAGATGGTACTGGTGGACGAGAAGCTCAACATGAGCCGGCAATGTGCCCTTGCGGCCCAGAAGGCCAACCACATCCTGGGCTGCATCAAAAGGAGCATGGCCAGCAGGTCGAGGGAGGTGATTCTCCCCCTCTACTCTGCCCTGGTGAGACCCCACCTGGAGTACTGTGTCCAGTTCTGGAGCCCCCAACATA
>JAAGAY010001984.1:0-16473 GCA_011801015.1 Ardeotis arabs
CCACTTCAATCAAAATGGAAAGCACCGAGTCAGAAATATAACCCAAGGCAAGACAGGAGAGCAAACCAGATTAAATATATGTACAAGTGTTTGTACACACTAAAAGGTGGGATTGGAACAAAAGAATAAACCATAGCAAACCTAAAGGATAATCTAAGAGATTTCTCAGAATTGCCAGTGGGATGGATACAGAAATCATTACTGGCATCTTAACTTCTGCTGAATATCAGAATAAAGCAAGGAGTGGGAGCCAAGACCCCAGAAATCAGGGTTGTCTCTGCTGCCTCATGCTACTTAAATACTGAGAGATTAAAGGAGATCCTCAGCTTACCTTAAAAAAAAAAAAAAAAAAATCTGTCCTTCATGATCGTAGATAAAAGCTTGGAAACACAAAACAATTGCACCCTAAAGGCAAGTGAAACGAACTCAAACCTTGTTATTTCAAAATACATGATTAGCTTAAATTCTCAGGACTGATCCTGTTCTGTGAATGCTTAGGACTGAGAAAGAGTCCTAAGGAGGACTTAGGAGGAGAGGAAAGGAAGACTTCTTTCTGCACACCACCCAGACCAGGTGCAAAGGAGAAGAGGAGGAGAAAAGATGGAGGTGACAGACATAAGAAAGAGACATTTGCCATGTTAAACAAGGGTGACTCTGTGGTATTTGCAACATCCTTAATCTTTGTTCTGGCTCTTTTCTGTATTTTCTTGTCCCTTCTAAACAGCACTCTACAACCCCTAATTGAGATCATACCCCCCAAAAGATCTGTAATAACTTGTACCTATATATGTGTGTGACGTTGCACTTCGTATCACTCTTCGCAGGTTTCTATATGAATTATATTCAATACCATAATTCTACAGCAACATTTGCAAAGATAATGCCTTGGTTTTGCTGATGGTGAAATCTTTGAAACTTTCATTTACAGAGCACTGTATGAAGAAGCAAAGGATGATATTTTTTTAAGCAAAAATGTCTTGGAATGAATTAAAAGTAATACAGCTACTGAGGTTTCTAATGCAAGCTCTCCCACTTCAGACTGCAGAGAACAGTGTCCGTTAGTGGTGTATTCCATATTACACCAGGAAAATGTGCTTGAAACTCAGACTGAGTTATTTTACTGTTTAGTTAATTTTTGTTACTGATGTGTACCTTTTAACAGTTCTGGTGCTAACATCTTCATGTATAAATGGTCAAATCAGTGGTTCTAATCCTGAAGTGACAAGCCGTTATTTAAATCATCTTTACTCAAATGTTAACAAATCTTCTTTATTCCCGTAACCTTATCAGCTGCGGTAGAACTGTGCACGGGAGGTAAATAAAATGGCAGATAAGCGTCAATGGAGGAGTGCACTTAGTAGGAATGCAGCTCTTGTTCCACACAAGCTTAACATAGAGCCATTGCAAGAACAGAAGGGGTAGTCATGACAGTCTAAGGAAATTAGCAAGACAAGCTGTTGGGAGAAGTAATATCTTTTGTTAGACCAGTTCATGCTGTTAGAAAAAATGATAAAGATATCAGGCACACACGCTCTTCTTCTTGTCCTCCCTTCCCCCTCTCCGCAGTATATCAGCCAGTCTAACAAAAGATATTGCAACTCCTTGCAAACCTTGCTTCATTTACAGAGAGATGAACTTTTGATAGGTGAGAAAATGCGACAAGCAGGACCGGCCATGCATGCAAACTGGATCCTGAATAATTGAACAGCAACCATGTGGCTGCCACCCGAGCAAACAGAGACGAACAATGAGAGAAGAAGTCTGAGGAGCAGGGTCTATGGTCATCTGTCTTTCACCCCAAGTACCTGTCTTTCATTTGTATCCATGTTTATTAATGGCTTAATGAAAAAGATTGTCTACATGCATAGCCTCACATGCCCTGCCTCTGTGTAGGGGCTCACTTCCCCTTACTTTCTGCTGTCATTCAACAGCTGAGGAAAACAAAATGGAGAATCAGTCAGGATTTGGCCTGTGTTCCTACTCACGTCCCTGGGTTAGACCTTATGGTGATGTAAACTGATGGAGACCCGCTGAACTCACAGGAGTCTGCTGACTTATGCCAGTAAAGGATCCAACTTGTTTACTTATCAGCTGTTTATGTCTTACATGATGAATTGTTCCTGTACTGAGAGTTAATAAAAGATGTATTTATGTAAATAAGAGAGAAAGAGCATGTTCTCCAATGTTATGCCAGACTGGAGTTCATTTAGAAAGGATTGCTTTCTCCAGAAAAAATATCATTTGAAAGACAGACAGACAGATGTCATGTTTGTTTTCAAATATTGGAGCTTCAGTTAAATATAAAAAACACAAAAGCTCTTTTTTTTTTTTTCTTTTTACAACAAAAGCAAACTTGCTATAAAACCAGAATTTCTATTTGGTGACAAAGTTGTTTTTTCAGGTTCTGCTGGAAAGCATTCAGCCTGGAGAAGGTCTTGGATTCCCAAAGGCTTTTCTGTTGTGGGTTTTTTTTTTCCTTCCAAATATGTCAGTTCATCTAATAAAAGATTTTCCAGCCTAAAAACCTTGCCTCACTTACACCTTGAAACATTCATACCACTTCTACAACAGCTTATATCAGCTATTCGTTAATGGTGGTTTATTAGCAGCAAGCAGGGTCACCATCCTCAGATATGTGAGAATTACATATGTGTGTTACAAATGCCTGAGAACACGCAAGACTAGCTTATGTTCCTCCCCAAAAGGGAAACTATGAATCAGTTCACAATATGCAGCTGCAAGACAACAATAGCTATTGTCCTTTCATTTTCTGTGACAACTGGAACACAGACACTGAACAGCAGGACAATGTGGTTGTGTCAACATGCAGCAGGATTTCAGAGCACTTACAGATATGAGTCATCCCGGTCTGTTATTGAACACTAAACCTTTGGCGTTACAAGACTTTCTCAGTGGTTTGATTCTCTTTATTTATGCCTTAATTACTTCATCCCATCATTTCAGATGGTGCGAAAGGAATGCATTCAATGCTTGCAGAATAAAATGAGTTCTCTCAGGACCGGGGAGAGTAGTCAAATTTCTTCACGCGTTCTCATTTGACTTATTAATTCTTACTCCCTGCCATACACACACAGAAACTCACACTTAAATATAGAATCTTCTACTAGCGTTACGGATGAGAAAAATGTTGTCAAGACAGAGCAGGAGAAAAACCTTTGGGATTTGTTATAGGTATATACAATAGCACAGGCATCTGCCCTGACAAATGCTTCCCAAAGTATTTAGAGCTTGACGTCTTCAATATATTCACTAATACTCTGTGCTACTGATTACTCCATAGTGCCCCTTTCTTTCCTGTTAGGCACTTTTCCATTATTGTCTTTAACAGAACATCTTGCGTCTCTCCTCATCATTAAAGAAAACATGGATCTCCCATCCCTGGCCTTTTGGGACTTGAATGAGAAAGTGTCACCCTACTTCTTTTTCTCCATTGTTACTCCAGGTGCACAGTCATCATCTCTAAATGCAGTTTAAGATCACTGATTCTGTATTTGATAACAATCTGTCTGGCAGAATTTGGCACACTACACGGGAGTGAGGTCATGTGGTAGAGCAGGGACTCTGTGGGGATCTGTGGCTGTCTTGTTTGTTATTAATTTGTTCCTCCCAGAAACTCTTCTGCTATTTTAACTTTTAAGTTAACAAATATTTTGAGTACCATTCCTTTTCTGGAGAGGTTATTTGTTCCATTGTCCTAAATACTGGTGCTACAGCTTTGGAATGATTTGTAGGGCTGGTGAGTGGGACTGTGCTTTCATTTGGAAGCTGGGGTTCGTTGCCTGGTAGAGAGGGTACATCTAGCTCTTTGCAGGCTTAATGGCAGTGAGAAACAGTTGCAACACAAATTGTTTTGCACCGGAGTGTCCTTTCCCCTGTGTTGATAACACATAGATTCTCCCTCCCACCCCTTCACCTCGTATACTGCTCATCTGTCTCACCCAGCTAACAAACTCAAAGCACCTCCTACCCTGATCATGACCTTTTATATTTAAGTCATTACAGCGAGGCACTTGGAACACACTGGGGACATGGTGAAAGCTGATCGCACAAGAAATACAGCAATCGTTCTGCAGCCAACCCTATCTAGATTCCCCATCCCGCTTTTATTTGAGTCCCTGCCACAGGAAGTATTGAACTGGACTAATGCACAGCAGAAAGTAAATGCATATTGAAGAACTGCTCAAGTTTTATCCAGCCACCTATTAAATGATGTTGAATTTGGGGCAGAGATGGGCAAGGGAAGAAAACAAAGCAGCAAATGATCTATCTGACAGGGCTTTGGAAACGAGCCGTAACAGTCAGATCTCCATGCTTATGTATGCATGTTGTGAAGGGAGAGGGGGATGCACAAAAGCAGGGGAAGCCAGGCAAGGGGAATATATCTGTATGAGCTAATCTGTTTCTTGCTTTCCTCCTCCCCTCCCCATCTCCTTTTTTTCTGCCTGTCTCTCCTGGGAGATGACTCACACCTGCTCTGCCCTGATACTACCATTTCCCATCAGAAGCACACAGTCACTCTGATGTCACCCAAGCTGTTCTGTGTTAGATCCCTGCATTGCTTACATCTGCTCTGTGGTGTGCAGGATTCAAATGCTGTGCTGGAGAGCGTGCCCGTAGCTCAGCACAGACTCATGAAATCCAGCCACCCGCCCATGACACGCTGATGTCTTGATGGCATCCTTGGCTTCTGAGTGCTTCAGCCTGCTGGGAACACTGGTTTGGAGTGGGTCATTGAGTCTTCTCTTTGTTGGAGAGATGGTCTTTATAAGAATCCCAGGCAAAACGTTCACCAGTTGACATCAGGTCCTCAGATAGACAGACTAATGACTTTTCAGTTCTAGAGGTCTGAGTCACTTCATCTGCATCTGACTTTCTTCCACCTACACCTCCCACCTTAGCTAAAACATACTTTATCACCTGTGTATAAACAATCACAGTGGTATTCTCTAATGCTTTCTACACAGGATCCCAAAGTCATTGCAAGATATTAATGGATGAAGAGTCAGGACCCTATCACAATGCAGGTAACCATTATTTCAATTCACATTTTATGAAACTAAAGACATAGAAATACTCAGCGTCTTCCCCAAGGCTATATAAGAAGTTAGACACAGAAAATTGGAAAAGAATGGGGCAACATGACTTCCAGCATGGCATTTGAGAGCCAAGACCGTTCTTCAATTCAGTCAAAATGATGTGCAGGCATTTTATATCTGTCAGTTCTGCAAAGTCTGGCATCTCCAAGTTACCCTGTGAGTTTCAGGTTCAAGTGAGCCTGTATACTTTAGGGACATTCAAATATAATAACTGAATTTGAACACCCTTTTGGCTCAAAGCAAGGCTATGGACTGAACAAAAGCTCAGAAAATCTCAGAGACTTCTGGGTCTGATGCCCACTGAAATATCGCACAGGACGAGCTCCATGTTATTCTGAGTGTCACTAAGAAGGTATTGCTCACCCTTACTGTCCTGTCATTTATTTGTTTTCTTTGATGGGTACACCTAAAATACCCGTCACTGTAGTATCCAGAGCTCCTTACAGATATTATCAAAGAGAGGAAAGATGGCTTGACTGTCGGAACCAAGCTCTCTATGTGCATAGATACTGTACTTATCCAACACACACCTCTACAGCAGACAGCTAGAATTATATGACGAATATGACAAATGAAGGCGTGACGGCTTTTCCTAAATGGGAAGATGTTTTCCTTCAGACATGATCCCTGTACCGTGCTCTGACAGTTGGAAGCTTAAGGTTGATCTCCAGGAGAAGCCGGATCTAAGATGTGAGCCTTTCGCAGTGGCAGCTGAAACCCTTGGAAGAGGTTTCCTGGGAACGTGAGTGTCCTCTTCGGCCACAGCTGTCACTCCAGCTCTTAGGGAAAGTGGTGAGCAAGCCAGCTGCCCATCACAGCAAGCGTGACCTAATTTTTGGAAGCGCTGAGGACCTTTACTGACATGAACCCAATCTTGCAAACCATCAGGAGAAAAAGGAATTTCCTTTCTCCTTAACACAAGACAAGCAGCCATCCTTTTGCAATTAAAATAATCACGAGCATATGTCTGACTGCTTGCATAAGGCAGTAAAATTACATCCACGGTTATATTTCACTCTCGTTTTCTTTGGGAAATGTGATACTGAAATAGTGCCTTGGCCTTTCCCAGTGATAATTTCCCTATTCTATTATAGGAGGGATAGAACAACAACAAGAGTTCAGCATGGGTTTCCAAGAGGGCTTTTACATTTATACAGAGAGAAGGATGCATACTCTTCTTTCTAGAGATTTTTATCTCTGTTTGGTTCAGCTATTCATTGTTCCAGATGTCACTGGAAGTCCCAATAAAAGGCCTATTTTATAGATACTCCAGAGTTTTCTGAAATTCACCAGTCTCTCACTGAGCCCCTGGATTTATGCTCTGCCTTCTTGTTTGCGTCTTCTGAATATCTGTCTTCTCCTATCACTTTTTTGAAGCTATCGTGTACCTATTTCCACAGCTTTCTGCTCCCTACAATGTTGCTTTGATTCATCCATTTCTGCTTCAGCTTTTAAGCTGGCACCTACCAGCAGAGGCATTTGGGAACTATAAAACCTGCCCCATCCCTCCAGTTTGATACTGATTACACTTAGCAGATGGGTCTTACAGCCCCATTTACCCAGCTGCCTCAAAACACTGTGGAGAAGCAGTTAGGCACCACCTCTCCCTGCGTAGTAGGGAATGTGGCGGCCAGGAAAATAACCCTTTGTAGTCCTGGTTTCCAACCCTTTTCCAGGTACTTTAGATCTGGATCAGCTTTTATTAGGCTCCTGGGCTCTACAAACTGTGTCTCAGTGAAGAGATACAAAGCCATAAAGAACCGTTTCAGGCACTACCTGCCCATTGTTGGGATGGAAAAGGGCTGGCCACATCTGTACTTAGCTGACACTCTGAGACTCTGAGGGGCTCCCAAAAACCCGCCCACACAGCCTGGGACCTCTTGTTCACACTTTGCTGATAAGTAGCATGGACTTGAGCTGCCCTTGCATCTGCCCTTGCAGTCCGTAATAACAGGGTCCTGCTGAGAAGCATCCTAGTCTTTCTCCACTTTACTGTTGGTCACTTGATGTCATCCAAGGCCCCTGGGATAGATGGAGGCTACCAGTGCAAGTCTGGAGGACTGCAGCTGAGTCACTGTGTGCTGAAACGCGCTTTAAAGCACAGGGCACCACCTGCATATCCCCCCAGCCCTAATTCTGACCCTCCTGCTACCAGCCAAGTATAGCCACTCCAAGGCATCTGTCAGGTAAGCAGTGTGGAGGTGCTCAGCACACAACCACAGAGCTCAAATGCAGAGCTAGACACTGTTTGCTGGCTGTCCCATAGGGCCTTGTTTTCTCTGTTTTGTGTAAGTCCAGAAAGCACCATTTTGCTTTGCTGTGGCACTGAAGGTTCACTGTACAGCAGCAAGACAGCTCCCCCACAGCCCCGCTGCCTGATCTGTCATTGCCAGATTTTATTACCCACCTGCTACACACACACACTGACACACACACATGCACAGTCCCTCTAAACCTCTAATAAAATGTGATTGATTAACATTTAAATGTCAACACAAAAGCCTCTATTGACCTGCACTTACACTGATCAATGTTTCCAAGAAATCTAAAGCTCCAGCTCACTGGAGTTTGGTCTCTGACAAGTGATTTCTGATGCTGTACCATGTCTTCTTTGGATTAACACCTGTGGATAGTGTCCCTGCGGCTCAGGTGGATAGCAGCATTTCACCTGCTCCCTCTCTGAGGAACTAGGAATGAAAGAGCCTGTTCAGATGGCATAGAAAGAAAAGTTGAATATTCCTAGATTTGTCAGAGATTAAGAGGGAAATAACATTTCAGGATGGCTAAAAAATAAGAATTCTAATGGTGGTAGGAAAAAAAGTACTTAAGTGGCAAGTTTAGTGCTTTCTACTGAGTAATTATCTTGTGTTGGTGTTATGGGGCTAATAGAGAGGGCAGCTCTGCTGCCTGGTTCGTGGAACGTGTTGGCATTGTCTGAAGATCCAGTACTTTCTGGCCACCAGTGCCTGAGACTTGCCCTAGCAAATCTGCTAATTTTTCATATCTTCTTTTGTACCCATTAACTTTTCTAGATCACCACTTTATCTCCATTTGCAGGGGGCTTCTCATATCATCTAGCAGCTGCACTCAAGTGATGCTTCCAGTAGGATTCATGTGGCAAAAGTAAGTGAATAAACACATTGAATCAAATGTGTACATATGACCCTTACGTTTCAAAATGGATTCATTAGTATACATTTCTTCTGGAAGTTTTGCTCCAGAGACTGTCAGCCTGAAGTGGCTGAAAATGTGCGTGGGGTCCTCCACAGGCTGCAGGTGGATCTCTGCTCCTCCGTGGGCCTCCATGGGCTGCAGGGGCACAGCCGGCCTCACCATGGGCTGCACCACAGGCTGCAGGGGGATTCTGCCCAGGAGCAGCATTACTCCTCCCCCTCCTTCTTCCCTGACCTTGGCATCTGCAGCCGTTCCTCTCACAAGGAATTCTTCACAACCAGCTCAGGCAGACGCCTCTGAGGATCTCTTCACATCTCACCTCCTCTCCACTTCTTGCAGCCCAGCCCGGCCGGGCCCAGTTGCGAGGGCCAGAGGGTGAGGCCTGCAAGGCCCACAAGGCTTGCGCCTCCCCTTCTCTGCCCCCGCTTCTGCTTCTTCACTTCTTCTTCTTCTTTCTTTTTTTTTCTTTTGTTTATTTTTCCCCTTCTTAAATACGTTATCACAGAGGTGTTATCACTGAACATTTGTCACCAATTGGCTCGTCCTGAGCCAGCAGTGGGTCTGCCTTAGACCCGGCTGAGTCCACTGGACAAAGGGGAAACTTCTAGCAGCTGCTTGCAGAAGCTGCAACTGTAGCCCTCCCCACTAAACAAAACCGACAGTCATGTAGGACTCTTCGGCCTAGAAATGAGACATCTGATAGGACAGTAAAGTAGCAAGTGCCATGAAGATTTTGGACACACACTGGCTGTTACCTGTCTTCTGTGAAACAAGAACCTCAAGCACCAAATGGAGCTAGCAGGTAGTTTGTTCAAAACAAAGAAGGTAGTTTCTCTCCCAACACATAGATGAACTGGAGAATTTCTTGCTACAAGGCATGCTGTGAGCCTAGGTACATTCATAGCGTGCTTGGACAAGCTGACAAAAAAATTCAGGTACACCATCCTGGTTGAGGATGTCCCTGAGTTGGAAACAGAGGTGGAAGTATAATCAGAAGAAGTGTTGTAGATACTTTCTTTATTCTGACATGCTTCTTTAGGCATCCACTTCTGGACAACACCAGAGACTGCAGACTGGGCCAGTTAAAACCTTGCTCTAACCCAATACTGTTGCTCTTATATTCTTATGTCATATATGGGCCTATTAAATGGAGACCAGCAGCTGCCACCCTCCCTCCACTGTCTTTCACTGCATTGGGCAACATGTGAGAAAGAACCTGATAAAGCTAAGAGCACAATTTTCAGAAAAACATTTTAAAAAGAAGGCAGTAAGGAGCACACTTCGCATTCACAGAAAGAAGCTGAAGGAAATGGCTACATGGTGCAAAGCAAGGCAGTGCAGGGAAATCAAAAGTATCCCTTAAGATTCAGCTCATCTTTAAGAAGACACATAACTGAGCAGAACAGAGTAAGTTCTTGCAGAGATCACTTTCCACTTCCATACACCTTTTTTTTTTCTTAAAAAAAAAAAAAGCTTATTTTTTTCTGGAAAGGAAGAGGATGAGCATTCATATCACAGAAAAGCACATGCTTTAATTTGGAGCAACTTTAGTTACAGCTCCATGGGAGAAATCAAGACCTGGAAGCATATGGAAAGAAATCTACAGCTTGACAGAAGAATCCCTGCAGCTTGGAAAGCCAGCCAGTGATAAAACCCTTGGGTGTCCCATGTTTTGGTACTTTCAGAGAGGCTGAAAGGAGATTGGATCAATCGTGTTTGCATCATATTTGCATTGTATTAATTTCATGCATCTGTCTTCCTCTGGTGGCCTGTCTGGGCCAAATATAGGAATTCCTCCCCCCACTTTTCGTATCTTAGTTGTCTGTAGGATGAGAAAAGTATCAATGCTGCCTGTAACTGGGGACTCAATGCAGGCAGGGCATGCTGGCATTCCTACTGGCACTGAGTTTTCAGTTACTTAGCTGGTGTGTTTTTAACACATGAGCTCAAGGTTAAGCTGATCTCTGGATTCAGGAACAGGGGATGTCTTCCACTGGTCAGATTGCCTAGAACCCCTTAGTGTGGGGGTTTTGGTTTTTTCCTCGTAAGTTTTCTTTTAGTGTTCTTGTTTTGGTTTAGTGGATATTTTGTTTGACTTTGTTTTTAATAAATGCTCTACTATACCAGCAATCTAACATTAATGCTGGTGACCTGTCTCCCTACCCTCTTCCATGGAACGTTTTAGTAAGCTTTTGGTTTTACAATAGGTCATAAGTTTGTTGTAATGGCATAGGGATTTATATTATTGTTGTGAGCAAAGCAGATGTTGTAAGGTTTCATGCTCCGTTCCTTTATTGTGCCTGTGGTCCAACATGGCAAGTAGTAGGCACCCACACTCCTCCTTCTCTTCCAAAGGTCTCAGCATAGCTCATAACTGTTTTATATTTACTTGCAAGGTTCAGAATGCAGAAATTAATTTCTGAAGCTAAGTGCTATCAAAAATAAAGGTCTTTCCTTCAAGCTTTTGTCTCACAAGCCCCTCATATCCTCACTGTCTACAAAACAGTAGAACACTGGAACAGGTTGCCCAGAGAGGTGGTGGATGCCCCATCCCTGGAAACATTCAAGGCCAGGTTGGATGAGGCTCTGAGCAACCTGATCTAGTCAGGGATGTCCCTGCTCCTTGCAGGGGGGTTGGACTAGATGACCTTTGAAGGTCCCTTCCAACTCTAACCATTCTATGATTCTATGAAAAGTCCTGCTTGTGTGCTGGAGGTTGGCTCTGACTTGACACAACGAGAATTGGAGACATCCTGACTTAAATTTGGCTGAAGTGGGCAGACCCTGCAGTGCTTGCCTGGGGTATGAGACTGCCCATTCATCACAGCTCTCAGGATCTGCTGTCAGCAGTGAAGGCCACTCGACATCCTTCCACTCTTATTTATGTGCAGCGGATCAGTATAAAATGCTGTGTGTCCCTATATCCTCTCATTTGTGACTCAAGTCTCAAAACCTTCTTCTATGTTGACTAAGATGGCTAGAACCAGAAATGGAGAAAAGAGAGATCTTTTTAGAATTGCAAGGTCCAAGTCTTCTTCCCCATTTGCTGAGAAGAGAGGCAGTGTATGCTAACTCTGTAATTTCTTCTAAATGACAATGCCATTCCCGGAACTGTGCCTGGCATCCACCTCATGCTCCTTTTCAGCCACTAGACTTCCCTCCTTTCCTTTTGATTTTTTCCATTATCTCCTGTGTATTCGGCCTTTTCTGGCCACTCCTTCAATTGAAGGCTGTGACTTCGCTTCCTGAGATTTAAACAGGCTGCCACCTTTCATCAAAACAATTTTTCCCCTCCAGAAAGAAGTTCCTGTCTGGCAGACAAAGGAAAGCACCTCTCACATAAAAGTGGAGCAGAACTAATGTATTTACTGTATTTGCCTATTTTATTATTCCTTGGAGATATATTAGTTTAACAGGTTTATTTATGGTATGTGAAAAGTTAAATATTCCTTTGTCCTTGGGATTTACATAAACTGGTGCAGTGTGAGATTCTGGGGTTTTTAATGAGGTATTTGTCAAAATACTCTCCCTGGTAGATTTTTTTTTTAATACCTTTGAGACCATAAAGGATCATTTTACTACAATACTCTGCTTCTATCGGAGCCTGTGTGAATGGCTTGTAATATCCTGTGGACGTATTCCCTGTAGACGTCTGACTTCTCTTTCGGAGCAGTGAGAGATAAGAGGAGCAGAGCCTGGAGGATCCCTCGCAGATCCTCCCCCGAGCCAGGATGGAGCGGGGCAGCAGGACCTTCACACATCCCACCTGGGTCCTTGGGGCCAAATCAAGGATGCTGCAGAGCCCACCCAACAGTCACAGGCCCCCGCTCCTGGAGTTAAGACACACAACAGGGTTCACCCAAGCTGTTAGTGCAAAATCCTCCAAACCAAGGCATCTCCTCCCCAGCTCTCTTCCTTAGCAGAGCAGGGAGAAACAGATTAATGTCAGAAAATATCTGGAATAAAATGGGGGGTGTGGCTGAGAAAAGAGCAGCCAAAATGTGATGTCCTGGGCTCCCAGCATTCCTTGCCACCCACAAACATATCCCAAAGCCTGGGTCCCACCAGGCTGTAGCTGGCAGCAGGTCCCAAGGCAGGGGTTAGCTGCTTCTAGGACATTGCTGGGGATGGAGAAGCAAGAAGGAAGCTTGCTCCAGGTATAGGGAGCAGGCTCTGTCCTGAGACTCCAGCTACAGGGGAGAGGAAAATAGGAGGAAAATGGGAGTGGGTTATGTAAGTGGTGTCAATCCCTCTATTTAAGGACACAGATGGAGACGGAGGGAAGCAGACAATTATGTAAGAGCATTATTTACAGGTCTGCCAAAATCCTTCACAACTTCCATGTGTCCTTTATTGTGTGAAGTAAGCCAGACGGGGAGTGAAAATTACAGCTAGTTAGGGCTAGCTTCATTAATTCATTTTTACCTCAGTAATTATTTTGCAAATTAGAAAACACTGAAAGTTTCCTTTTTTTTTTTTTTTTTAAAAAAAAAGACAGGAAAAAAGCTGCACCAGAAAAGAAACTAATCTCTAATTATCAACTTAGTGGAGTGAATCAATATTTACCTCAAAACATACTAACAGTATATATAAACACATCCCCATTCTTTCTCAGTCTGTGTGGGTGTTGATCTCCAGCTATGGCTCACTAGGCACAACCTGGGTAGTACTTAACTCCTGTTGATCCCAGAAAGAGAGAATGCAGGCTTGGCTTGCACCAGAAGTCAGCACTGAATCATATCAAATCCCCATGCACTGGTGACTGGTACGGAAGCATTAGGTACAGACAAATTCCAGTATGAAGTGCACACAGAAAAAGGTCATGTGGGCAAGAGACATGGTTTGGATGGCTAGGTCCTTTTCAGGGTTTTTTTCATGTTGCCATGTAGTGAAATCACTGTACAGGATGTTCACAGTGTCAGGGCTCTGCTGAGGTCCTTTCCTCAGAATGGTTTCTTTGTCTTGTATCTATGGGTTCCTTTCTAGCAAACTGATCAAGAGTCCACTGAAGATGGTCAGTCTTTCCATTGGGCTTTAATAGGCTTTCAATCAAGACCCACAAGGTCAATTCTATAAAGTTTTAACTAATTTTGTGTACCTTCAATTCTCATTGAAATGCTAGTAGTCAGCATTTCCAGAGGTGCCTTATAGATTGAGGCTCTAGATCCACTATGACATACAATGAGTAATTTATTTGTTTTTCAGGTGACTTTTCCAAGGTCATCTGAATCATATGTGATTGGGTGGACAAGACAGGCCATCTCCATGGACACAAATGCATCCTTATCCTCATGTTGGCAAGAGAGGCAGGATCGATCAGCAATGTCACACACAGTGATAGACAACCAAAAAAAAATTGGGTGCAATCTTATAGAGTCAGGTTTCTATTTACTAAAATATTCATTCAATTTTTAATAGGCTATCTAAAAAAAAAAAAAAAGAGTGCGCAGTTCTCCAAAACTAAGTAAACACTGAATGGAAGCCTTAAATTTCTGAGTACACAGCTAGCTTTAAAAGCTGAAGTGTACCCATTCATTATTTATAGCCACTTATAAATTTTAAGTAATCTGCTAAGAGTTATTACCTAACACTTGCTTTTCAGTGTCCAGAACATATTTGCTGCACATACACAGTTAGTGAGATTCTCAGTGAGGTGAAGGAATGAATCTGCCCTCTTTGGAGGGCTGAGATCTTCCAAGTATCAAGGCTCCCACTGGTCATCTCTCTAATGGAGGTATGGTGCTTCTTACAACACTCACACACCTCCCATCTGGAGGGGATGCAATCTGAAAGTAAGACAGATCTAAGCTATCCCCTAGGTCCTTGCTATAGTCAACAAAGATGAATAAAGTATCTTTTGCGAGTAATTCACTCCACCCTAGGAGAAATGGGGTGAACTAGTCCGGGGGGCTCTCCTATCTCTTATGTTGATTGTAGGGGAAGCCTAGACAGCTCATTTATTTTACCCTCAGCATTTTAGGAAAGATTTTAGATTGAATATTAGGAAAAATGTCTTAACCAAAAGGGTTGCCAAGCATTTGAACAGGCTGCCCAGGGAAGTGGCTGAGTCACCATCCCTGGAGGTATTTAAAAGGTGTGTAGATGTGGCACTTAGGGACATGGTTTAGTGGAGGACTTGGCAGCGTTAGGTTTATGGTTGGACTCAACGATCTTAAAGGTCTTTTCCAAGCTAAATAATTCTGTGATTCTGTAATTAGCCCATGTATAGTCCAGTCTAAGTGATATTCTGGGCAAAGATAAATGCAAAAGGACTACAGTACAGAAGGCCTCCAAAAATCTACATGGTAGGATGGCATTTATCCACAGATAAAGCTCCCAGGCCTCCCTGCCCCACCCTGGTCAATGTGCAAGCTGCACTGATCAAGACAAAGGACTGCAGCGCTGGACTTTGGCTTTTGCACATTCTTCCAGTCTTCTTCACATTTTTTTAATGCTTTCTGTCAGCACGCATCTAATCCCATCTAGTCCCACTCAGACTCCCAGGGAGCTGCGCTGCCTTCCTTCGGCTGAAGGCCAGCCTTGACATTCCCAGTTATGCCTCCTTTGCTCAAGGGGGAAGATGGGAGCCATGTCTCGTGCTAGATGCAGTGAACAGATACCTTAGGGGATTCAAAAGAGACATGGTGGGAAAAAGAAGTTATGATCACTTACATCCTCACATCTTCCCAGCTGCATTTCTGCACATCGCCTGAAAGACTGAAAAACTTGACTGCAAGAGAGCAGAGTTTTGACCATACGAACAACTGTGGCGGATTAGACAAAAGGTTCGGCTGTGAGGCATTTATCATGCAAGAAGGGAAAAGCAGTTCCTGGGAGTTAGCCACTTCCATCCAGACTTCCTTATCCTCTTTGGTTGCCCGCTTAATTCTCAGAAATATAAACAACGTTATCTCCAAAACTAAGTCTAAGAAAGGAAGGTAATCTCTCTCTCTCATGTGCGCACTCCCTGCCATTTCTTTTTGCCTCAATCAAAAATCTGAAAGCAAGCTTGAACTGCTAAAGAGAGAAGCAGCTGCATTGATGTCAGAGCTTCTCCGAGGACATTTCCCAATAGGCCTGGAAAAGGATTACACTGTAGCTGGTAGCAGTAGGGGATGTTGATTTTCAAATCCCTTTTATTCAGCATTTGTGTCAGCGTTTTCATGAGTGTTACCTCTGGGCTGAGCCAAACATAAATCTCTTCTTACTGGTCTTCTCATTAGCATGCATGAAGCAAACATTAGCAGAGTGGGCATCCGCACTGGATGATAGCAATCCATTTATACAGCTTTCGGAGGCAAACAGGAGCCGGGCAGCAGTGGAGTCTGACATATGGACCTGTTAAGGCTGCTGCTGAAAGCCCGTGCATGGTGCAGAGCAGCAGGCTGCAGTCTATGAGGCGGGGCGTGTGACAGCCGGCGTGTCAGAAGCAGGTATATGTACTGGAGTTTCAGCCTTGGAAACCTGGGAGGTCTATAATCCATTGGTAAAACAAACTTTCTTTCATGCCAGGTTTGTGATCTGCTTCTACATCCAAAGCTAGAAGAACAGTGACGTGGTCTTCTCATTTTTTTTCAGACACTGGCTCAAACCAGCCCTAGAGGAACAAGGTTCCAGATTTTTTCTTTTACCACTTTGATGGTGGTTGACTTTTGTATTTAAAGCTCCTCAAAAGCAAGAGAGGTCACCAGCAAAGCATATAAGGAAGGTATAAGTTTCTCTGCTGTACAAAATCCACTATGCTGAACCAACGTTGCTTTGTAAGATAGATATATCTTTACTGTGAAAGCTTAAGCACATGTGAACACAAGCTCTGCATTAGAAGTCATGCTAAAGAACAAATGTTTCATACATATAATTGTGGTGGCTGGACTTTCTCTTTTCATGCAGCAAAGCTACCACAAACAAAGCATTGTACCAGACTCCGCAGCAGATTCCATATTGCTAATGACACTGGAAGAGTGAGAAACTGGTGTCTATCAACAACATCCCTTGTGTTAAATTAATGACATGTACCAGAAGCAATGCAGGAAGATTGTTGTCTTGGTCCCATCTGGGACCTATGCTGGGGAAGCAGAAAATGATGGTGCTTTTTGGGGAGAAACATTTGGCTCTCCAGCCAACTTTTTTTTTTTCTTTAAAAAAAAAAAAAAACAAGCCACAGCATCAAGCCCTGGTTGCT
>JAAGAY010001986.1:0-28005 GCA_011801015.1 Ardeotis arabs
ATATTACTGCTGGGGAGCGGGAGGAAAAGTGCTAATCTTGTCACGGTCAGGCAGGTTGAAATTGCCATGCAGTGCTGGGCAAAATGCTACATATTTGTAATTTAGCCAATAAGAAATTCCTTAAGCCTCTCTTGAATGGCAGGAATGTCTCCAGCTTGTCACTTTGAATTCATTCACTACACAGGTTCAGAGTTTCAGAGAATAATGCTGCCAAACCAGCTGAAGAACTGAAATATTTGCGAGTATACATAATACCAAAAGATTACTTTAAGCAGATCTAAATTTTCACATCTAAAATTTAATGTTTATCAAAGGTGTCAGGAGAGGCCTCCCCAGACCTCCACCCAACTCTCCCGCTCTCCAGCGCTGCGTGTGGCTCCGGGCACTGTTTTCTGCCAAATTAAGCCATGGACTCAACAAACACAACTGCAATGACCAGCACTCACTCTCTTCATGCATCCTCAGCTCAACCAGGAAAGTGGAATAAGACATTTTTTAAATTAACATTGACCAAAAAGGACTTAACACAAGCTGTTAAAATCTGCTAGCCGGTGGGCTGCGAAGCCTCATCAATGCTTTTAACACTCACAAATCTTTGGGAAGATTAACTCGTCTTCTGCAGGTCTGAAACAGCCACTGACACGTGGTGACCACCATTTTCCCAAGGTCTGGTAACTCAGCCGTCAGATAATACGTCTAGACCCTGGAGGTGCGGGGGGGAACCAAACCAGAAACCAAAAAAGTGCTTTGAAGCCGTGACCGAACAAACTAAGCAAGCTCTCCTTAACTCTGTGGATGTTACCATGCCAGCGGGAAGACAGCAAATCCTCAAGACCACCAACTAGGGTAGAAACCACCAAGAACCTTCTAAAAGGCGACCAGAACTTGGACCTCCGGATGCCTATATCATTTTGTGTAAATATGTCCTTATTTTATCTGTGTCAAAAACATAATTTCAAGCTACCAGATAACTACTCTGAACTTGAAGAGCAACAGCTCCATGATAAGGAGCAGTTTCTCAGCTGCCTTCCCACCCTGCTCAGTTACCTGGTCACAGCATCATTTTGCCCAGAAGATACCCTGGGCAGCAGCACAATTCATCAGCCCACCAGCAGCACAATTCATCAGCCCACCAGCAGCACAATTCATCAGCCCACCAGCAGCACAATTCATCAGCAGCACAGTTTGTCCCACAACTTTGGGAGCTATATTTTGTGCCACAGTGACCACAGCTGAAGAGCCAAGATGGAGAGATCAGACATCTTCATCAGCAACAGCATTTCTCTCAAGAGCTAAGCAATGCACATATTTGCATCCATAGGAAAAGGACATTTGGGACGAAGGGTGAAAGCACTGTTTTGCACTAGCAGTCAAGCAGGCAGATGTCTGGGCACAGAAGTATGTTGCCCCCTTGAATTCCATGCATTTTTAATGTCTAATAACCTAGGTGTTAAGCAAGAGTTTACATTTTACCTCCATTACTAACCACAGATACCAAGCACCAGTGCTTGTTTTGGAACAGCTTTCAACCCACTAAGCAAGCAAAAGACTTAAGGCCTGAGAGATACTTCTACTTACGTGAAGGCTTAGGAGACAAGGCAGGCTTTAGTGGTTCTGATGTTAAATGCAAGTTTTTCTTTATGAAGAATTTGCTGTAGGCTTAAGTTACATATACCAGAGTCACTGAGTGCAAGGAACCTCCGTTTAAACGTTCTGTCCGTAGTTCACCAAGAGTGGGGCTGGCGAATCACTCGTCTGAGCTCTCAACTGCAAACACACGCTATGCTTACTTAACACACCGGCACACACTACTATCTACCATTGTCAGGTTAGATTAAATTAACTTTTAATCAGATAAGTGTGGCCACAAACACACGTTTGCTGTAGCAGATGCTACCACACGTTTATCTTGACATTCCATTGTTCCTGTTCTTCAGAACCATGAGATAAGTCCCCTATACAATGCAGTTTTATGGTAATTATTACAGCAAGAACGCTACGGCTAACTGCACAGCCTTCCCTGCATGACCACCACAGGTCACTCTGTAATAAGCACACTGGAAAAGGACTATGAGGAGGTATTTTTTTTTTATATAGGTCCATAGTCACTAACATCACTCAGAAGGCATGCCTGGCATTTCAAAAACGAAGAAATACAGGGTATCTGATGCAAAGAGCTTATCGTGGTGGCGCATTTAAAGTCTGAGCGAACGACGACACAAGGGTGAAGGCAAGAGGCCAGCCTGGTCGCCTGCGCCCTTCCAAGCAGCACGGCTGCAGCGCTGCACTCCTGTTGACATGGAAAAAGTTGCTGTAAGGGGAAAGATGAGCAAGAACTACAGCAATGGGACAGCATTAATGAAGAGGCAAACGGACCTGTTCTGGTATCAGTAGTGATCAGCCCACAATACTGACACAAGATGGGCAAAAGCTCTTGGAATAATGACGCAAGAGCGGAAATGCAGTAAACAATATCTGGTTCTAGGCTTTGAAAATAAGAGGTTTCAGCTTGTACAGGACCCCAGGTGAAAGAACAAAGGTCACAATGACAAGAAGTAGCAGTGAAGAGCTGTAATTCTAGCACCAAAAGAGCAATGAACATCTACCAAGCAGACCCCAACCTAGGCAGTGTGGCAGGGGTAATCCTACATGGAGTCCTTAGTAGCAGATAAATTTTTAAATATCTAGCATATTATAAACATTACTGTATGCAAATACACTATTAACAATCTGTTAGTAACAAATATTTAAAACATTTTTTGTAGCCTATGTTTCCATAGGTATGTTTTTACATACATGTCATATTTTGGGGTGAACTGCCCCATTAGCAAGGGGCTATGTGGGAGCACAGACTCTGTGGCCAGAGAGGAGAGATCTCAAGCTGCAGATCACCAAAGCAGGACCCGTCTTGTCCACATCCCCTGGAGCAAGGGAACTGTTCGCTCACTCTCCAGAAACAAGGAGAAAGGGGATGTTAGCATCCTGAAATGCACTTGTTACACCATCTGCTGGTCAGGAGACCTTGCTTTTATCTTATTACCCACAAAGCATTTATGCAGTGTCCCAAAGACACCTGCACCACTGCAGGAACACGCCAGTTCGTGCAGCAAACGCCCACTGCAGGTTCTCACCCCAGCCCTCGAGGCTGTATTCTGCAGCAGCATCCAACGTGGCTCTCAGGCAAGCATCTCCCATCTCAGCGCCTGTGCCAAACACAAGTTACATTCTTAAATCCCCAAGGGCAGAGAAATAGGGAGGAAGACACATAAGAAGTCCAGCAGATTTCTTACTGTGCTACCCATTTGGTGTGACAACACTCAGGAGGAAGGAGATGTAAACCAACCACATCCTCGGGCGCGTTAGCATGAAGCAGGAGAGAGACAGACTGGGACAGGGGCCACACCATTTCACCACAACACATCCAGTTCAGGCTTCCGTCAACCCCTGTGCCGTGACCTGGTGCACCACATTAAAAACACAATAAACAAATAGGAGAGCGCCATTTTCAAAGGCAAGCCTTAAGCAACATCTGAGGTCTGACTACTTCTATCAGCAGAACTTCTCAAAGACTAACCCAAAAAACAAGTAGACAATCCTGCAAGCCTTGCTTGCAGAAATAAGGCATGATGGCTGGTAATTTCAGCCTTTAGAGTCATGCCTAGTCTGTTTTGTTTTTTTTTCCCCCTGGATCTTTTAGATGTTCTAGATGAAGGAAAATACTTTTCCTTCTGTGTCTCATAAAAGCATGTAAAGGGTGGTGAGCCCCAAACGCGTACTGCTACAGTACGGCTTTGTTGAAGATGCCAGAGGGACATTACGTAAAAGTCCGGTCATACAAGTCAGCATTTCTGCCTGCTAAACAAAAAAAAACCCCTAAAATCAGCTGCCTGGACTGACGTAGAAGACTGAAAACTATCCTATAGATGAGGCTAGGGTATCACTGCCTCTCAAAGGCAGAGAGTTGTCCTGCTGCTGCTGCCAGCACCTTGGCAGGCAGGAGATCACTCACTTCTTAAGAATCCTGCAAGTTGCTTGGCACGAAAGGATGCTTGGTAGGGTGAGGTGGGGCACAAAAGACATGAAAAACAGAACCCAGCAACTATATCACATCAACGGGAGATGCTCCCTAAATAACTGTCAACAGATAGCTGCTAGGACTACAGGAGAAACGCCAATTCTGTGATATCAAGCAGGAAGACAGTAACAGATCAAGTCCAAGACAGCTATGGGGAAGCTGATTAACAGACCAGCTTCACTACAAACCAAGAGCCCATTCTCTCAATTTCCACTAGCCAAGGATTTCACCACCTTTAATAAATTTAACTCCACAAGGTATGGGATTAATAGCAGTATTGTTTTGCAAATGGATGACTGAGGAGCAAAAGCACTAACCTACCATCAGGTCTCAGTGACTACAGGCAGGGACCTGATGCACGACCTCCCAAAGTCCCAGGCTAACCCTGCTTACAGAAGTGCAGCAACCAGTTCCCAGAGATCAGCGCTGGAATAGTGAAGCTGGGATCTGCAACGGTGCTTCTGCTCCAACAGATAAAGACTCCTACCAGATGAGAGAAGACAACTGCAAACAACAACAACAAAAAACAGCTTCCTAATACCAATTAAGTACACAAAACTAAAATGTACCTGTATGGACGAAGCTACTCCATAAAAGACATCTTAAGACAAACTCTTTGCAAAGAAGTTAACTCTTTTAAATAAAAATATAAACTTACTTTGTACCTCAGGAATGGATCTTGATCCAACATTGAAACTACTTGAACGATCAACATTTTAAGTTATATGCTCCTATTTCCAAGGGAGAGCAAGAAGCTGAACTGCAGCAGAAGCAAAAACTCTTGTGACATCTCTCTGTAGCACCAGTCCTCAACTACCAACCTCAAAGACAAACCAGCCTGTACGTCTGTGAAGCTAACATCAGCTGTGCAGAAGGGTAACCAAAAGCCCTAGCAAATCTTCCTTTTGCTATCAGATTTTAAGAGATACTGTTTCAAACGCGCTAGACCTGCTCCTAGTCCATGGCTTAATTAGGCTGCACAAAGCAACACAAAATTTGAGTTCCAACAGGTCATTTTCTACCTTGCCAAGCTACATTAGTTGGCAGAGAAATGATGCAATAAGAAGTCATTACTCAAGAAAATTAAATTCTACTTATTCATATGGCCTTCAGCATTATGTAATTTGGAGATTCCTATGCCATGTGACATAGATTGTATGTATTTCTCTTTCTTTCTGTATTGTTTCTAAGCTAACCTCTTAAACATCTTGAAAACAAATTTAAAATCCCAGCTCATTAACACCTTTGGCGTCTTTTTAAACCAGTCATTCCAAACTACCCTCCTCAGGCACACACGTACTATTCTCCTTCGCACACAGGGAGATATGGGAGAAAGGGCAAGTGGCACAACATAACTAAGAACACAAAACACTGACAAATTCAACAGGCTTGCAGTGGGGTTTTTGATGCTATGTTCCAAAACAAAAACAAAAATGACAACAAAACCAGCTACTACATTTGGTCTTATTTGTTTGTGAAGCAATATTCAAAAAGATCCATTTTAAAGAGGGCTGCCTTGCAGATTAACATTTCTGAAAGTGTAAAAATCCTCTTTTTGTCCATCTCATTCTTTAAGGTCACTAAATCCAGACTATCTGGATAATAAAGCTACCAACTTAGTTCCCTATTTATCTAATTAAAACAGCTCATATGGAAAATTTGTCTACAGCTAAAAAACAACTGAAGTGTAAAATGCAGCTGCAGGGAAATGTCGTCACTTGTACAGCGTTACTACAGGCAGAGGTGGCTGTCAACCAGGAGGATCCTGATTTATTGTTAATCTCATTTTTTGAGCCAAATAACCTATTTAAAAATATATATACACACATATAAATATATATATATATATATGGATCTTTCAGCCAAATCCTACTCTCACTGAAGCATCAATGGTAAATTTTCAGTAAGATCAGGACTTCAAGCCTGGTATTTTGTACTCATATTTTTTTGGTACAGATCCACTTTTATCAGTAAGGATAAAGGTTGAATCCTTAGCTGCTTTCCCCCACCAAAAACACAAGCAGCAAAAGTATGCAAAGCAGTCTCTCTTCTCTCATGTGCAGAGAGGCCAAGAGAAGTTGGTTTTGCTAATTTTGACTGTTACTTATGTAAATGTGGGTGATGGGAAGACAGGCATCATTTTGTTCCAGCGGGTAGCTCATGTTTCCACAACCATCACCTTCAACACACAACTCTGTCACCAAAGGGCACTTGTTGCCAAGTATTCCTTTTAGTTTAGAAGCCAGTTAAGGATACATTCTCATAATTTTTTTCTCTGCAGGGTCATTCACGCTGCCATTAGGGCCAAAGACAAGTGCAGGGGAGGTGTCCTCCCTCTTTCCAGCAGATCCTCCTCCATTAAGAACAAACTAGGGACAGACACTTATTGTGTAGTCCTGAAGGACAAGGATTCAAGTTCAACTCCTTCGCGTGAAGTTCCCTAGCAGTGCTCCAGCAGATTACAGATCCACATGCAAATCCTACGACAAGCCAGCTCCTAGTAACTGCCCTTGTGATAACCAAGCATCACCTTTCGGCTGCAGCATCTTCTGTGGTTTGTCCCTCAGAAATAAAGGGTTTCCTCCCCTTCTCTCTCATGCAGAGAGGTAATTGTAAAACGAACAACATCGACAACTGCTAATGCTTCTTCAAGACATTATGCTCCTTCCTCAAGGGTAAAATATCACCAGAAAACAAACACTTTCCTACAAGTTTTCAGAGAGGTTTAAAAAACCCCCGAAAATTCACATCATAACGTATTAGCATATTAGGATATTAAGCATATTAAAGCATATTAGGATGAAAGGATGTAAAAAAATCTAACATATGCTTATTTAACAAAGTGTATTACAAACAAAAAAAACCCATAACTATTTCATAGCACCTAGATCTGAATTATAACTATGGTGTCATAACCTGGAAACAACTTCTATCAAATTGTTATACACAAACATTGTCCATAATGCACAAACATTGCATAAAACAGCTCTTCCCAGTCAATTTCAGACTCCTCACTATATGCATATACACTCAAACTATCATATTTATTTTTTAATGGAAATGTGTGTGTGTATATATATATATATAAAATTCAAAATTCAGCTGTCACCTTTTTGCTCCTAGACCACAGACCATACTTGACTGTGACTCTAGTGTCCCAATTAAGGATTCGTTTTGGCACTGTCAACACAATACCGTAACGCAGATTCAATAAATGAAATCACCCTACATTTCCTACATAAACCCGTCACACAGACTGCCTGGAAATCCTGAGCCTGCAAGTCTGTTTTAAAACTGAATCGTTGAACACGTATCATTGATATACAACAGTGATGAGCAAACTACAAGCGGATCGTAACGAAGCTCGACTAACTTATCTGGTAAGACTACGCTCACCGACTGAAAGTGGTTACTAAACATCAGTCTGTAATAAAAGGATTTAGCAATAATGCAGAGCAAATAGATAACTCTTCAAAAGTAATAAAAAGTTTTATTTTCACTAAATATGTCAGCAAATTTCTCAAAAACTTTCTTCATTCTTTTACTCACGCATTTCACATTGCTTTACTCTACTTGGACTTACCCAGTGCATGAAATTATCTTTTCTTAGAGCTCTTCACGTTCTTCCCCAGTAATTAGCAAGAGACAGTCCCTCTGACAGAGGGATACTAACAAGCTCCCACAGTTTCCAGTAGGACAAGGAATCCAAAGCTACTAACAGCAAACAAGTCATTTAAGCAAAAAAGGATTACGAAGGCTCGTTGCAAGAGGCTGGAAACTGACCCGTATTTCAGATTAAGGCTTTCTGCGGAGCTCTTTTGTAATGAGTTTTGACTCCATTTTACAAACATATTTCTTTCTTTTCTTTTAAAGACCAAAATCTTGATTTTTATATCTATTAATAATTTCTTCTTTTTGAAAATAAATAAGTACTAGAAAGATGGAGATGCGTTTTCCAAAGGGAAAATGATGGAAACGTTAGTTTTGTAACAAAACTTCCCTCCTCAGATCTCCAAGTTTAAACAAAACAAAAGTCACGGAAACTTTTTAAAGAAGATTTTCCATTCTTCACTACCAGGACACCAAAATAAGCTGCAAATCAAGCCAGAGCGCAGCTAATTTGCAAAATTTCCGTGTCAAAAATCCCTACAGCCATGTCCCTACTAAATAAAGTACGTTTAGATGAGCGAGAGCTCCCAAGCAGAAAGGCAGAGCGCCCGGCGTACCTTGAGGACCTCCATGGGGACCTGGGTGGCGGGGGGCAGGCTGGTGGGGACACTGACGTTGATGGCAGGTGTCTGGCTGACGGGTACTCGCTGCTGCATGAACTGGGCTGCTTGCTGCTTCTGCTGCTGCTCCCGACGCTCCTGCTCCTGCATCTGCTCACGCATGAGCTGCTGTCGTAGCAGGATTCGTGAGGTCATGCTGGAGGAGCTTAAGGGAGGCTTGGAAGCGCCAGGATGCTCGGAATTGCTGTGGGAAGAGCAGAGAGAGAGACAGATCAGCTTCCACAAGCGGGATCGTGGCTCCAGCCGTCGGAGTTCACGGAATCACACAGGAACGTGGGGCAGGATGGGTGAGGATACGCCACGCCACGCGAGGGGGAATTCCGAGCCGACCTACTTCAGGTACTTAGCGGCCACATTAGGCTGCCTTAACTTGACTGCTATCCATTTCCAAACACCAATATCCATCTGTAAAAAGCTATTTGTGCTTTCAATTTTTACAGCAACTATCCACAAGAAAAATAAATGCTTTTATAGATAGGAGGAAGCATTCATATTCCTTTTTTTAAAAAAAATAATAATAAAGGGCTGTATCAAGTCTAGTGATAGGTATATAATACTGCAGGTCTAATGATCTAGCTCAGAAATAAACAGATAAAATAAATATGCTTCTCCCATGAAAGCACAACATAACAAAGTTCAATTATTTTCTGCAAAATACTACCTCAAGGTTGGATTTGCTGGTGGCGACACTCTTCACAGCTAGAAACCAGACCCAAAAAAACCTCCCCAACTCCCACTGCAGGACTACCACCATCTTCTGAATGCAATGAAACACAAGAACAGGCAGAACAACAATAACAGCTTTATTTCGCTCACACTTTAGAAAGCACATGAGGCTGGCCCAAGCTAGCACACTGCACATTTCACCACCTAAGAGTTATCTCCAAGCCACTGGCAAGCAGAGCTTCCTACCAGAGAGCACGGGACAAACCACGGGACTTTGCCATGGACTGCAGGGACACTTTCTGAAGCAACCCATCACTTTGTTAGCCCTCAGAACTAAAATCCATTTCTAAGACATTTCTGTAGCAGAAGGCAGAACAACTAGGGTATGTAATTACCAAGCTGCACATCCTTCGAGGGATGGAGGTTGGAAGTGGGTAGGAATATGTGACCCCATAGAAGAAAGAGCTGCAGTGCGCATAATTCAGGATATTTGGGTTCTGGTTCTGACTGCTGCAGCCGATTGCTGCCAGCCCATGAAAGGCAAGGACTCGTTAGGCTATGATGGTGCAGGGCCATGCCTGGGGAGGCCAGCAGGAATCTGGAGAGGAGATTGCTCTTCAAAGAAGATACTGCTCTTGAAAAGCCCACCTCTGACCAAGATGTTTAGGTGCTACCTGCAGGATGCTGACAGGACAGTTTGTGAAGGAGTCCAGGAGCCAGCATTCCTTCCAGGTCTTGCCTGGAGGCCATGGGCACCCAGAGCTACTTGTGCTTGGACAACGGGAGACAGCGCTGCTGGAATTTTCCCAGCTTTGTTTAGGATCCATGTTGAAAACAGCTCAGAGTGGAAACGAAAAAGGAGAACCCATAGTTACTGCTCCAAGAGATCAAACTCTGCTTTTCCAAAGCACATATTCTGGGGGAGGGAGGGAGGGGACCATCTTGCTATTTAAGACCTGTCAGGTTGAAACATTCGCAGAGACACTGATCCTTTTGATAAAACAAGAGAAAACCTTTGTGGTGAAACTAATGCAGCTGTGGAATAATCGCACTAATTAGCTGCTCAAGACAAGTCATTGACTGTGATACTTGTAAAAAACACCACCCGTTCAATTAAGGGCCAAGCATTCTCACATCTGAACCCAGCAGCGTGTTTCCTGGCTGCACATCTGAGCCACTTGCACATTTCCAAAGCGAGGAGATGCGTTATTTCCTTGGCATGACACTTATAGATCAGCAGATTCCCAATTTTTTTGATTACACACCGCTACCAGGAAAAAAACGTTTGAGCACGCACCCCCACAGACGTATATTTATTTATTTATGAATTATACATGTGTAAGGCTGAAGCATGGATATTTTCTTCCTGCCTATCAACAATACTGCACACCCCACTTTGGAGACCACTGGAATAGATGAGAAAAAAAAAAGGCACTTGAATGCTGCTTTTAAAGAAGGATTCATTCTCCTCATGTTGAGAAAAATCTTATTTTGCATCCCGTAAGCAGCATCCTCACTTGTGTGCTACTGGCATTTTTTATAGACACCTAATGCTGTTAAATTGGTAACCCAGGAGTTCCTCCCACCTTCCTTCATTTTGAACTGCTTCTCTGCCTACCAAAGCCAAGTGTGCTGAAAACCAGCTCAGAACCACCTTCCCATGTACTAAAATTTGGGGGGAATGCAAGGGAGAAGGAAGCAGCAATGATTTCCACAGCATTTCAAGCAGTCCCTGCCTGGAACCTCATCTCGCTCACACGGTTACTGTACCTACTGTATTCACACCAACAACTCAACAACGGTTCTTACAGCTTTCTGCGGGTGAGTCAGGGGTCTGCTGCTGATAGAAAACTGTCAACAAAAGCTTCAAACAGCGTGTCGTTAAAAGAAACAATAATCCCAGAAAATGCTGTTCTGCCAAATTCTTCCCCAAAGGGCAGAGACTCTTCCAGATTTTTTCTTTTGTAATTCTGCTCAATAGCCTAGTTATTCACTGGAAAAAAAAATAGCTTAGATGTAATTAAGCAGGTACTGTAAGGTTGGGGAATGTACTTTTTAAACAAGTATCAAAAGAAGAGCAGCCACCAGCCAGGGGAAGAGGAGTCCGATCTTATTCACATCCAGAACACCAGATTTTGGTGGCCAGACGAGGGGAAAGAAAAAGCTTGAGAAGATTACCGAATGTCCTGTTCATCCTCACTTCAAAGGAGAAGCCAGAAGCCAGTGTGGCTGCAACAAAGCTGTGGGCTCAGACACATCATTCTCTTATTTGTGCGCGTTAGAATTTTACGCAGTGTAGATGCACCCAGGCGCTGAACGCAGGCAGCTACTGCCGTCAACGCATTTGAGTTCAAATAACGGGACGAAAGCTGCTGCACAACACCTGCCTGCCTGATGCTTCTGTCACAAGCACTGCAAAGAAAACTAGACAAACCCAAGACAGCTCCTGCCATGCAAAATCCCTGATATTTATCCCGCGGGGGCTGTAAAGCTGCTCCTGTGAGCAGGGCGGTCTCACCACACCAGCACTACTCCCACTCGCCACGAGGGGCACTGATCAAGTGTGGAAAAAGGTTTGAAATTTTGGTATCTCCTCCTCGAAGCCTGTCCCACACACAATACGGACTCTCCTCCTGCCCAGGTTCCCTTCCCCGCCACGTCCACTCCTCCTCTGGCCCACAGGAAGCTCCGCGCAAAGCTCTGAGATGGAATGAAAGATGGTTTGGGTTTCACCACATCACCTCCAGAGAGCAAACAGGAGAAGCTTTATCAGCAACTCAGTCTTCCAATCCAAAAGAAACGCAATTAAAACTTGTTATGTCAAAGGCTTCACCAAGAGAGTTTTGAAATTTCTTACTTTTAAAGCTTTTTGACCTTTCTGTGTTGCTGCACAGGCAGGTCTTCTCCCCGGTCACGCACGGTGCCGCGTACCGCAGTGCGACCCAGAACCTGGACATGCAGATTCCAGACTCTCATACGTGAACTGATTCACCCCCGGATCACGCAGAGGCGGTAACAGAGCCACACGCACAACTGATACATGATGTGATTTAGATGCTTCCTGCAAACACAGTTTATGGATAGCATTTAATTGCAATAAATGAAACCAACTCATCCTTTTAATTGACATATGATTAAACCGGTTACCCATCAGCAGTCTAATAAGCACAGTGTAACACAGACTGAGAGTTATTAGTTATGAGCGTCAAGCGCCAATCCAATTAATCACAAAGTGATAACGTTTTATTAAATAAGTTTAAATGACACATCCTTTGCACAAACGCCTGGGAAATGGAAGTGTTAGTAACTGCATACATAAGCTATAATGCAGGTGGCCGTTGCATAACAAAAGGCAACTGATCAGATTAAAACCAGGTTTTATTTTGTTGCCATCAACTCAAGAGATTACAGAGACCGCACCTTTTAGAGCCTAATCTGCCTTCCCAAATGTGTACTGATTATTTTATCTCGGTCTCCCTGGGCAAAAAGACAAACTCACCTTTTGTTGGTCACTTCTGTTTTCAGATTCTCATAAATTGATCAAACAAGTTCTCTGGTTCATGTGCATTATTTACATGAGTTGTCTGTCTTACAAACATTCTTTTTGCATCTTTTGCTAACTTCTCAGCAGATTTTGAAGTGGAAAATACTATTTAACTCAGCTTTGCTTTTTAATTACTGGTTTAAATTTTTTTTTTTTTTTTTAAGAAAGAAGGAAAGCCTCCAGTGTAATGTTTCTTAGACAAATTACAATTAAAAACACAGACCAAATCCTCAAACCCAAAGCTTCCTCAAACAGAGATGAACAAAAATCAAATAAAATGGATTTAAAAACAGGAAAAAAAAAAAATAAAAAGAGCTTTCAAACCATTTGCTCTGCCAGGATCCGTGGCCCTGCTATAAGGAGATGGATGGCACACAGGAGGGAGGCTGGTGCTCTCCTCTGTTCATGCCAACTGTTTGTTAATGGGTTAGTCCACAGAGAAACCAGCCAAGAAAAGCAGATTTAGCACCTCAAGAAATCCACTGAGCTGCACCAGATCTCAGAGGTCAGAGGTAAGAAATAACACGGCATTTAAGTGCTTGTGTTTCATGTCTCACCCTTACCCCAATCATCATTGTTTACAGAGAAAAGAAAGGCATCCATGTTTAAGTATCCGACACTGGCATAAAACTATTTTGATCTTTAAAGCAAGCAGATGCCAACGTTCTAACTCCAACACTTGGCCTGACCTCCAGCAGGCATTATCAGAAGAGACACAGCTCCCCTTCCAACACCCCTCCTGTTCAACAACCACTAGAGTTTCCTCAAAACTAAGTTTATTTGTCCAGATGCTGTTCTCAGTCTCTCTACCAAGTAGTAAAAACCCAAGAAACTTTTTGTTGCCGGTACTGTGTGTGCAGCTGAAACAACAACTTTAGCAGCATCTAACCTGCTGACCAGTATCGACGTTTGCCACAGAGAGGGGTGACAGAAAAAGGAAGGATATAAAAAAAAATAAGTGCAACAGGGAGCCAGATTATCCCCAAAAAAACCAAACCCCCAAACCAAAAAACCCACAAACGACAACAAAGCCCCTTACACAATCTCTTCTCCCCTATCTTAAGCTAAAGCAAGGGATTCCAAGTACAAGAAAACTACTAGGGCATTTTCCCTGGAGCACTTTGTACTTCATTCCTAAAATTTAATAATTGATGGTGGGTTACAGCGATGCTCCACTCACCATGCAAACTGGCTGGCGCTGCTTGAAGTATCAATGTTAAAAAAAACCAAACCAACAGTTGGCACCCTCCGATGTCCTTTCTTGCCAAGGACACAACAACTACATAAATGGTGTGGAGACCTTTATCAGCTTTTAGAATAAAGCAAGGACTACGTTTCAGGCCTCTGTATGAAAGAAGGTTCCACGTTTGAAGGTTACATGCTTGAAGAGACACGCTGCCTGCTGTTGCATCTGCTCCATCATGAAGGTAAACATTTTTCTGTCCCTCCAGTGCTTTCTTATCCTGATCTGAACCAGCTCAGAGCTGGTCTCCTGCAGCAGCACCGCTTACCCTCCACCACGGGCTGCACCCGCAGAAAAACGTGCAGCCCAGCAGGCATCCATCCAAGCTACTCGAGTGCATTGAGTGCACCTGGTCAGCAGGGAAAAGGAAGAAAAAAGTTCTCAAACATCCACTATGCGGATCTACTACCCAGGAGGTAAGGGCTTAATTACATGCAAATCAAATCAATTTAGTGGATACACTTGTCTTAAAAATAAATAAATAAATAAATAAATTAAAAAACCCACCCCACACCAACAAAAGCCAACGACACAAACAAAACACTTGATTTAATCCTTAGCTAAGAATTTTTTTAAGTAGCTGTACACCATTTAGTACTTTTCCATTTTTCTTCCTGTCTTTAAAACACACCTTCACAAGCTGCTGAACATAATGCTTTCTGAACTTAATGAAAACCTCTCTCATGACCCAGGAGCACTCAGTAAATAATTATTAAGCTCTGGAGGTGGCTTTTGCATGAGTGTTGACTTAATAAAATGCCGTAAGTTGATCTGCTTGAATGCCCATTTACTTTGGGACACAGCTTGCAGTATAGCTTGGAAAGCTCGATCACCACCAGATTAAGGAACGAGGTAAAACCAAAGAGGCTCCATCTAGAAGCTGCAAAGGTCACATTTTACAATCCTTTACTACCGTTCCTGTTAAGACAGAGATGAATAATTGCAAATCTAGGGTATCCTCAAAGACCTCTATATAATAATCACTACAATGCACCAAGGCTTTTTATGCCTAAACTGAACCTCCCTTAGTCCAAATGCGTGTGTTTGCCATGAGGTTTCAGGAGGAGAGATACAGATACATATTTTTATAATAATTTTCTTCAAACATGGAGTATTTGCTAAGTCTTCCCCTCCTGAAAGTCACCAGCATGATCTCAGCCGGTCAGCCATAGCGGCTGTGGCTCTGCAGAAGACAGTGGCCAGCTCCCAGGCCCAGTATTTTTAACTCCCAGAACACAACCTCCATCACAACAAATCAATCACGCAATCTGCTCACGGTGCCGTCGCTCCGGGAAAGCGCCACTTACAGACAGAAGCTGTCAAAGGAGCAGGGCATGAACATCTGAACGCTAACAGCTTCCATCTTTCCCGCCCCCCCACTTCGTGTCCAAGGGCTTTTGCCGAGCACCCTCGGGTGAAAGTCAAGCGGCGTCCCGCCGGCCGTATCTCTAGGGGTGGCTCCAGATAAGGACCTGGCAACGCCAATCCCCACGGAGCAGCAATGCTGGCAGCAGTGCCCGGCGCCTGCCAGCACCGCAGACCTGTGCAATCCAGCACCTACCGAGGAGAGAAGGAGGGGTGAGGCACCCACGTGCAAGGTCTTCAGCCATCATGAAAGGACTCCAAAACAGCCCAGAAGTTCGGAGTCAGGATCTCGCTACATCTTGTCTCATCTGCATGAGAGTACTGCACAAAGTACCGACGGAAACAGCCCAGAGCACAGCTGAATGCCTGGTGCTACCGCGGGGCTCAGCGTGACCCCCAGACCCGCGCCCAGGCCGCTGTACCCCCCTCACCGACCCACGGACGGACGTCCTGCTGCAGGTCTCGGAGGAATGGAAGACGCAGGTTGGCACTGAAAGCAGGTCTCCCATTCATTAATTAAAAGGGGTGTGATCAGGCCATTAATGTCATCAGAGGAGCGGATAAGGGCTGTCTGTAACAGCAGAGTTTTCTCACGATCTTTATCACCAAAAAGACGAAGATGAAGGGTGGGTGCAAGACAAATTTGTTTTCTGGGACATAACTCCTTCTCATTCCATGTAGGAATCACTGGAGGTGCATCTCAAGAGTTAGATGTGCATCTCTAACGGTACGGAGACTCGATGTGACAATACACACTGTTTCCCCAGTTTCACCTCTGCTCAAACAGGCTGAATCCCTCAGGCAGGTGAAGACACCTACACACAGAAATACCTCAAGCTCCCAGAAATGTTCCATGAAGGGTTAAAGGAATTTAAAGTGTAGCTGACTGCATTACTCAATATTGGTTTGGTGCTCTTCCTCAAACTTTCAAAGCCATCACAAACTTAGAGAAGAGATTGAAAAAAAAAAAAATAAATAAATAAAAATACAAGAGGCAGATTTGTCTTTCAGTTGAAAGCCCAACCAGTCACCTTGTCAAAGACTTTTTGAACCGTTTTTCAGACACCACATCTATTAGTACTTCCCTCTTTAAAGAGCTCTGCACACATTTGCAAAACAAAAAGGCAGATAGCTAAAACAACTAAGAGGGGATAAAAGAAAAAGCGAAGAGATAACACTCCACTACCAGCCTCTGTAGTTCTTGATTTTGTAATACAGAATTTACCTTCTTTTATCTGGGTAAACAGAGCCGATAACACCGTCGCCGAGAGGGAAGATGACGTATGATCACTGCGCTTTTGATACTTTGCAACTACATAGTGCCCAAATCTGACTCCACATCACCTTTCCATCCTGTCTTGGTTTAGAAAGTATCTGTCACTTCACACAGTCAGCTCACCAGTTCATTCACAGAGGCAGCCCTGCAGAAAACAAGACTCAACCACGTTGTGTTTACAGCTTGTACCCGTCATTCACACGCCCAGAGTCCCTCCCAGTCAGTCACCGCACTCCTCCAGGCTTACACTGACCCAGCAGTTCCCAGCCTAAACCCTTCCACTCATCCCAGGTGTTCTGCTCATCGACTCCACCACCACAGCACTACTCAAACGCTTTCCGACGGGGCCGCTCGAAGCCTCATCGCGCGCAGATGACATCCTTGCTCTGGTATGCTGAGCAAACAGGATCTTAAGGAGCAAAAGGGAAAGTGTTTATGGAAGATTTGCTTTAAATGATTAAGAACCCCAAACAGTCATAATGAAAACCACAGAGTGAATTCGGTGCTCGGTACGCGATGGGTCTGTGTTATTGTGATGTCCTATGCAGGACTTGCTTGTTACAGTGCATACTACGTGCGAGGGAGGAAAAAAAAAAAAAAATCAACCCCTAACATATTAGTGCAACAACTCTAACATTAAAATAATCTTTGACAGATAATATGCAAACTCTCACTTCAATCTCTAGCCACAGCACCAGCTGTTCATTACAAGACCTGATCAGATCAGGGAGTGTCTTCAGCAACCGTTCTTTCTAACAAAGCAACTCTCCAGACTGCAGAAACCAATGCCTCAGCATCCACACATTTTAAATAAACTTCAGTTTTAGAGTCCTTAAGCATTCTTACAGTTCTTCAACATTTTTGGCTATTTGTGGAAGAGTTACTGGGGCAAAGAGGATTGTTTTACTGTGCAGGCTGAAGGACTGGGGGAGGAAATAAGCCTTAATTCAGCAACAAGTTACTGTACCAACTGTTTGGATATTGACACCACAACTGTGATTCGCAACAGAGGTAGCAGTTTTGCTGCCTGGGGTATGAACAGCGCAGACAGGAAGGTGGGATAAGCTCCAGCTGCCCATGTAAGAAACCATTAGTGATGTTTACAGACTTGTTCATTGAGGCTAAGAGATAGACAGTTGTTCACTGGAGAAATTGCTCAGCTACAAACAACTAGAGAAAAGACAGCCTTCACTTCCCTTCCTTCAGCCATTTAATGTGACCTACAACACTCCTGACACGGGGTAAGCCCAAACCAAGGCTCCTGGAGAAAGCAAACCCCAGCAGGCCCTCAGGCAGCGCTGCTATGCTACCATGGGATCCAGCAGCATCCTCAGTACAGCCACATCCAGCAATCAGGTCCCTCTGTCCCCAGGTTCCTATCCCAAATCCCAACCACTCCCAGTTCAGGGATTTCCCAAGATGGGTATGGTTTCTGCGTGCTCACAACTTTCGAGCATACACTGAGGGTCATGTCAGAACAGCTCAGGGCCTGCTCTGCAGCTGTACACAATGGCTGAGGTAGGTCAGTGCACGTGTTGATTAGAGGACCTCTTCACTCGCCATCCAACAGCTGTAAATTCTATTTTAAATTCGTGACACCTATACGAACTGCAGCCTTTCACGGAAATATTTTGTATTGATTTAACGGCTGGAGTACTGGGAAACTGGCATCTCCAGGGATTGTTCTGGCAATTCACCCTCATAAAAAAAAAAATCTGCACTTTTTTTCTAGCCAGAAACTGTTCATGAACACTAGAGAGGGAAAGAGGCAAATAATAACTTAAACTTGGGGTCATATGTAGATAAAAGAAATACCAAATCAAAAACATGATACAGAATGAAGTCTCATTCCAAATAGAAATATGCAAGCAGCATTTACATCTTCTGATTTCACTAATTGTCAAAATATATACAAAAAGATCCTCAGTCTATTCATAGGTCTTTTCTTAACATCTCAAATACAGCCCTGCTAACACACAGCATTAATTCCATTTTGCAATCACCCTTGTGTTCTGCATCGTCCTTACGTTGTATCTAAAAAGCATAAGCTCTTCTCAAAGAGGAGACATCAGGAAAAATCCTCAGAAGTAACTTCATGCAACCAAATAAAAGCTCAAAAACTAATACAGTCGCTGCAGTTCTAGAAAAAGGCTACTGTAAAGTAAAAGTGTCCAGCACGGTCCACGTTTTGCACAGTTTAATGACAACTGAGTGAGACACGCCGTCCACGTGACCTGCTGCAGGAACACCACTCCTTACTTTTCAAAATACACTACAGCTATTGGGTTATTTTTGAAAAAAAGCAGCCAACTGAAAACTATTCACAAGCCTTTCTGTTAGCCTCTTAATCTCTTCTGCGCTGCCAGAAGCATAGCACTTGAATGGCTATTTCTGTTCAAAGCTATATTTGTTGTGAACTACTGCAAACCCCTGAATCATGTAAACAGAGGCAAGAGCCAAAAGATTTTTCACTGGACTTGAAGTTCACATCTGCCTTAGTTACTAGGACAAAATAAAAAAAAAATAAAAAAAATAAAGCCAGCCACTTAGTTTATAACCAATAAATCCTACAAAGACTACAGTTAATCATGAATTCTCGCAACAGGGTTTTGTTTAATCTGGTTTATTTAGCATTCATGACCTTGGCAAAGTACCTGTGGGAGCACCCACCATTACCGTGGAGCAGCAATTCACACCTGCTGTTATTTTAGGCTAAAGCTGACAACTACACAGCACTACAACAGTCAACCAAGGTTTATAAACTTGCAGCAAAGTCACCTGGAAATGATGGACAGTTCCAGACCTGCTGGGGCCCAGCAGCCAACAGTATCCCTATCCCTAAAAAGCCATATTATAGCAGCTCTCAGCCTGGACATGGTAGCAGCCACACGTTTCTGCAAAACAAATGCTTGGCAAACGTGCTGCTGGGAGCAAAATGACCCTCTTGCTTCTTTAGGTCCTTGGTTGAGAAAGGTGAGCACCAGAAACCACCCCCTCACCTCAACTTACCACTCCAGATGCAAACTTCACCTTCTCTTCACTCACCTTCTTCTATTCTGCTGGATCCTCCTCCAGTAGGAAGAATCCCCAATATTCCCAACATGCTAGAAACGATGAAAAGCCCCAAAGCAGCAACAGAAACCCATGCAGGTGCTTGACCCCAGCTTCCCACAGATTTCAAAGGGCTACCGCTGCAGGCAGGGACGAATTCTGCCAAGTGCTCTTTGGCACTGAACTGTACAAGAGGGACTACAGGTATGAGGACAAGCAGTGTATTTTTGGATAAGAATGGGACATCACAGGTGGATTAAGGAAAACAAAAAAAGTTTCCTTCATTATAAAAAAAAAAAAAAATCTGAATTAAATCATAGTAGTCTGGTTTACCATACAATCATTTGCTGAATTTAGAAACTTAGTAGCTGCCTGATATCGAATTGCCAATATATGACCAATGCACTGAAAATATTTTTTGCATCCCTTTAGAGAGGGTGCTGCAAAGCCACATTCAGGAACTGCAACTGGTTTTCTAAGTACTCAGAATAAAAAAAGAAGCAAAAAAAAATTCTATTTTTAGCAACCTCCAAAACAACCAGGATGATTTGTTATTCTTGTTTTTAAAAGCAGATAATAAAATGTCTTGTCCATTTATACTTGCATTATCTACCACTTACTGTAGTTTAAGATTGTACAAATCAGTCAGCAGGAGTCAAAAGTCACTTCACCTTAGAGGTGGTAACCTTACACTTTTGTGTCCCTTCTCTTCAGAGCTATAACCGGGCTATACAATTTCTAATCTTACTAGAAGGATATGTATTGGCTTTTGCCTAGAACTGACATTGTAGATAACTTAAAACTGCATTAAAACCAGTATTAACCTCTACACATGGCAGGGTACAGAAAACGAGCATCAGCTGTCAGGATGCAAATGTTACTCAGTTAACACTTGCACAGCCAAAACAGTTGCAGTCCTAGGCACAAGTTACCAAAAAAACCCCACAAACCCCACGCCTGCTCTAGGTAAAGCCATCTTCTGCAGGATTTCTTCTTGTTCTGCTGGCTCCCAGACATCTCCCTTCACACACTAGATGGAGCTTTGTCCCCTGCTTGCCCAGCCCGCCGGCTGGCACTGGCTTCCCGGGGACAAAAAGGGCAAAGAGGCGAAGGGTGAAACGCCAGCCTCAGCTCCAAAAACCGAGTGCACACAGGGGCTTCAGGAACAGCACGGTACCAAGCGAGTAGCTGGGCTCTCACCGTGTCCCTCCCTGCTCCTGCTCCCCTCCCACCCCATTAATCCCTCGTTCTAGCACTGCTTTGTCATTTTCAAAGAATCTAAGATTTCAACAACTCTAAATCCCAAATCGCACTGCAACTTCTTCCACCCTCTGCCATGGACACGAGGCACTGCCTTGACTCCCACCACATTAAAATTACATTGCTTTTCCTCCCCTTACAAAGGGACAGCATTTAAGCTCGTTGCCAGATCACACACCTGAACTGCCCACTGGCTTTCCTGGATCCCTCCTTATATTCCCACTTACTTTCAGTCTTCAGTATCTTCTCTAGTAACCTGAAACATCTGTACCTACTGCCTCTGCTACGGCTCCAGACTTGGATCCATTGGCACTTCTAGGAAACAACTCATTGATTAGAGTAAAATTCCCCTTGACTTGTATCTGCTGGGTTTGGTCTGCGTGGTTTCAGAACACGGTTCAGGAGAAACAGCTTATCCTCCTGGTGAGCTGCCACAACTCCATCAGGATCTTCCAAAGCACAACAGGATATGGTCCATCATCAGTATTCCTATGATGAACTTAAAGTCAATGGGACAGAGAGGAGCCCAGGGGAATGAGTCACTCCTCATGTCACAAGTGGCCAGCACCACCACATAAGCGTAAAAAGCAGCAGCCTCGGGCTGTACCAGACAAGGTGATACCTGAGAGGATGGAGAAGCACTAGTGTCCGCAGTACAAGGTGTCTGTGTAAGACCTTGCGGGCAAGGGCTCCTGCCTGGGCACCTCTGCTCAAGAACAAGGAGCTGAAAGTGAACTGATGAGAGAAACAAGAGCTCACTTTATAGTGGGAAGCTAAAGAAAAGTTTGACATTTTAATCTCACAAAATGGAGGTTGACGGGGATGAGTGTTGCTGTCTATAAATACAGCAGAGAAACAAACACCCAGGGGAGAACAACGCTGGCACTTCACCAAGCGATATGAACCAGCCATGAACAAGATTAAACTGGTACCAACAGTCTCATTCTGAGAAGTTCAGTCCCAAAACCGTTTCCAACTGGAAGACTGGCGAAGGAACAACTTGCTTCTCTTCAGACAAAGACCCGTTGCCTAATCAAAGTAGGTCACTGTGGAACGAAGCAGCCAGTAACAAATTACAGGCCACAGAAGATGCCCTCCAGCCAAAAGCTCCAACGGGACAGATGCAGGACAATACAAACTCTTTGGCAGAGTCTACAGGTCTGAAGCAGCGCTGGAATATAGCACTGCACGCAACAGGAGCTGTTGCCTTCACACACATCAGCCTGGTCAAATGCAATCCTTCTGGAAGGCAAGCGTGCTAGCTTGAACAGGCCTCTCAGCAGGTCCCACCAAAACAAAGATGTTCTTCTAGAGCCACCAGCCTGTCCAGACCCTAACAAAACATTCCTCATCATCTGGCATGCTGGGTCTGCTGGAAAGCAAGTGTCAGCAGTCATCATGGTGCAATTTCTTGGAAGCCTTCTCTTCCCCCTCACCCCCACCAGCAAGGATGTTGCTGCTCGAATCCTCTCCGACGCTAGCCCAGCTGAGTGAGCCAGAGTTCAGGAGTGTTGAACTAAAGCAGCAAATAATACCTCAAAAATGCGACCCCTCCTTTCTAACTAATTTAGAAATAACTTGAGTGCCTATGTCACCACTTTGCAAGTGAGTGACTAAAGCTTAACTGACCCCACCTTTTGTGTCTGGCTGCTACACTGCTCCACAGATTTCTGCACTGAACCATGCAGAGACCAGAGGGGTCCAGTGCTTCCTTAATTTGGGATAGCCACACATTCAAAGGGAATAACTCAATCAATAAGAGTAATTTCAAGTACTAACATCAGGAAAAGGTCTGAAAATAGGCTCCAAATAAAGGTCATTTTTGTAATGCACAAGTTCCTCCAAGTCAGTATTTCCTAAATAGGCAAAAACTTCCATCAAGCAGTACAAATAACTGACATAATAGCGCAAAATAAAGCTAGAGTTAGAAAACTGTGGGAGCAGGTGATGAAAAGGAGAAGCTGTTATTCGTTCACATCAGAACGATCAGCCTCGGTCCCTGTTTTCTTTCTGTTTACCACACCACGCTATTCAGTTTAATTGGCCTGCAGAGTCAACGTCAAGAACTTTTGCCCTAATCAAATGTTCAAGTGGGTCACCAGTTTTGAGCTAAAATATTTGCATCTTTATTCAGTTGAATAGAATAAAAACAGGAAAATAAATAAAAGTCACACCTATCATACTTTCTTCTCCTAGAAGGCCTCCCTTGGTTTCCAGTCAATGGCTTCCGGACCAGCCGGGGGTACCTCTAACAGTCCAGACAGGACAGCCAAAACTGGTCAGTCAATTCAATTATTTTTTCAGGTCAGCCTGTTTATAACATGAATATAACTTAGAGCAGACTTTGATAGAGGAAGAAAACTCACATTCCCGTCCAGGGAGTTTGCTTTGAAAGGAGAACTAAGCCAATTCACCTTCAAGAGTCTTACCACCACACCTTCCTTTGCCCACCACTTCCTGCCATCCTGGAAACTGGAGCTCTCATGCTTTAAACTACCAGGCCATATGGACCCTAGAAGGGCTCACCTAGTAGCTCACCTGCCCTTCCTTTTCAAGTCAAAAACGGATAACCCAGAGATTAGAAGTCCCCCCAACACAAACAGAAAAACAAGAAATACCTACTACAAAAAGAAACAACTTGAAATAGACAAAAAGACATGCAGATGAAGATATTTAAGAGGGACAGAACAGATTTAAGATTCAAAGACAAGACAGCAGCCGAAGGATCCAACAGCCACACATCATCTGACAAAGATGCCATCACCTGTAAGGACTCTCAAGGCAAGGGTTTTGAGCAGAGCCTCTTAGGGGACTTACTGCATGGGACACAGCCTGGGCAGTAAAGATAGGACTTAAAACCACATCTCTAGATCCCAGTATCACCCATCCTCTGCAGCCAACAGCCATGTGTCTCTCATTACCGCACCTAGCACTGACAAGCAACACAAGAAATAACTGAAGGTGAACCTTGCAGGCTCTTGTAACACCAACTCACAAGTTTAGCGGAGAAGAACCCTTTCAGTCTGTTACATCAGCACGAAAAACCCAAACTCTTGGCATCCCATTACCGTTCAACGTTCTGGACTTGCCATCCAAAACTTCCACTGAAGTTCAAAAGTGGAGCAGAGTGAAAACATTTTTGCTGCCCATGTTATTTCCAGCCTGGGAACAAAGAGCTTCAGCCTCTGGTGCACTTTTAATACAGTTTAATTTATTCTGAAAAAAGTAATAATTAAGAAGTACGCAAAACCAAAGTATGCAACCTGAAAAACATCCTCAAAAAGCCAGCACATTAAATCTTTCCAGACTGGGATTCAAAAATTCCCTGAATAAACAGCAAAAAAAGCCTTAGGGAAAAAATAAATAAATAAATAAATAATCACCACCCATCCCACCACAGGCCTCCACAGAAGCGGCACCAGGTAAATTGAGGATTGCAAAGCCAGAACAATGCAGTTCCCAGGCCAAAGGAGTCTGGCTTTCAAACACGTCCCAGACCTTGGTACTGCAGTGGCCTGGAGAAGGACTGCAGGTGAAACATGAGCAAGTGCCAGCAAGGGAGCACTTTGACACCAGTGGTCTTACGAGCAATAAAACCAGTTACTGTCACTGTTATTACTTCAAGTAAGTTGTATCCTTCCTTATTTAAGGAAAACCTCAATATACTGCCATAAAAAAGGTCAATAAAAGTTCCTGCCATTCCAGTGAATGCAGAAGATCATCGTTTGAGAGGGTGAAAAGCCCTCTCCACACCCACATGCCAGTAACAGGCTGCAGTTGGTAGGAACCATCTGATTCACTTCTAGGAAAGGACCATGGCCTTTCCAGCACAGCCTCAGGAAAATAAGCTGAGAGTAGCATCCTCAAAATGAAAGCAAGCCACAAAAATCCCCAAACCACAGCAACTCCTACTGTATTCCTGTAAGGAGATATCACTGCAGGGATAACTCATGGATAAGACCCATTTTCCAATAGCATTCTCCTGTGCTGGTACACTCCCCCTTGAACAAAAACATGCACCTCCAAATCTTGGGGTAACAGGTATGCACAGACCGTGCTCCAGAAAAGCTGAAGAAATTAGTTTTGTTTGAAATTGGCCAGTATGTTCTAGACTGAGCTACAGCAGCTCAAAAACCCAATTCCTGACTGATTTATCATTTTCTCACTGCATTATTCAACAGCGGCATCATTTTATCAGCTGTCCAAGTACCACCCTGCAAGAAGCAATATCCAAGAGCTTTTCTGTAATAATGTTTTCCACCGTAACTAGAGCAGCAAAACAAAAATTGATCTTGGTAGAAAACTGCTGAAATTCTATACCAAAATTTTTGTAATTTTTCATTTGAGAGTCAATGCTACATAACTCTTTGGAAGCAATAAATCAAAGATGCAAATATAAGGTGGGACCCACCCTGCATGTATTTTTGTATCGGTTAACGTTTAACAGACATAAAAATTTAAACAGTGAACCTCAAGCTGGAATTGCCAAATCATGTAATTCCCTCATTCCAATTAACAAGGGGTAATATAACTTTTTACAGTGCAGTTGAGAACCTACAGATGCATAGGAATAAGATAAGGAAATTAAAAAGAAAAGAAAAAAAAACAAACCACAAATCAAAGTACCTACAGAAAATAGACTTAGAACTGCTTTTCCGCATAGCAATAAACCAACATGCTGCTTGGAAACATCCTTCCAATCCTATTCAACAGAATGGTGCAGTGAATTACTGCCAAAGTAAACTTCAAAAATTTGTTTGCCATAGAGGAAAACCAAGCAAACCGAAGTTCTATGCACAGAGTCCCATTTCAAGAGTTTGAAGGTTTCCTTGTTCCTTCTAGTGCCAGGCCATTTCCAACTTTTATGTCTACATATTCTATTGTCCTTGCAAAACCTTTATTTAAAAAAAAAAAAAAAACCCACAAAAAAACCCACCAAACAAACCCTGGAAGTTTACAAATTCATAACTCTGCCCTGCTTTTTTGTGTATATGTGTAAATGTATCACCAAGTGCAATGTTTTTCCTACACTATCACTCTGCTCCCAAAAGCTTGGCATCTGAAAGCAAAATACTCTTACACGTAGCAAAGAGAGTAGGTATGCTTTTTGAAAAAAAAGTTTGTATAAAATCCAGGAAAAAGACATATTTACAATTTTAATAAAAGTAAAACACAAATTACTTAATCTATCCTCTGTTTCTGACCATTAACAGTTTCTGACCATTAACAACCGTAAATACAGATAAGACCTTTTATTCAACTATCATGCTAAATTTCAAGTTTCTGTAAGCAGCCCGATAAAGCAGCCCAATTATTCCTCCCTCACTTATCTGTTATCTAAAAACCACAGACGATATCATTTCAGACACTAGAAAAATACTTGGAACTCTCTACACCGTGGCTGAGCCGTCCCAGCAGATTGCTATGCACAAACAAGAGTTCTCCATCCTTGCCTTCCAGTTAGGTCTTCTGCATTTCCATGGTTTTAAGTCCCTGCCTTCAGCACACAGACATCTAAGCAAACAGCAATTTCTGAAAATTACTTGACAGAGTTTGTTACTTATTCAAGATGTTTCTTGAGCTATTTTTCCTAGTAGCCTTAGAATTTAAACTCAAATGGCAAGGTTGGACTCTAAACCACTGCAGGACTGGGGAGAACAAGAGAGTGATTCTAATGAGATGATTAGACAGCAAACTTTCACTGAGCATTTAATTGCAACATTAAATTCAAGCATACATTCAGTGCATCGTAACCAAATTCAGCTGTGACATGGTCCCAAACCCAATGAAATCAACAGGCATATTTCATTCCTACTTCCCATGGACTAACGTTCTTCTGACACAGACGATGTTCAACTACAGCATTTTCAGCTGAAAACCCATCTGCCCTTACTGCATCTGAGGAAACCGCACCGAAACGGCAATCGCGAGGCAGCATCGTCCCTGCCGCGTAGAGTCCGTGGCGTTTGTAAGGGAGCGAGCCATGAACCAGCTGGCTGAACATTAAAGCACACACAAAGGTCTTGTGCACGCTTGTTCGGTTGCTTCACAGAAGAAAGAAATGAGCAAGGGAATATTTACCACACTGTATAGGTTTGGGATTTTATTGTTGCAAGTAAAATAACTTCTTAATTTTACCCCTAGCTGGGCCAGCAGAGGAAGGGGCAGAAAAAAAAATAAAAAATAAACCTGCAACACTGCTTGTTCTCCAACTCCTGCAAGCCAGCTGCAGGAGCTGACGCGCAAACGCAGCCCCGCACTGGCACCAGACGTGACAATCGCTCTGCACAACCCTGCTGCAGCTCAGAGAAGAAAAAGGAGCCAGAACTTACCCAGGGGATTCATTCTTTCTCTTTTCAATCCAGCAAGGCAAGAGCTCACCGGGAACTGCGCTCCTGATGGCCACAAAACCAAGACTAGACAGAAAGGTCTTAGTAAGCACCAGCTTCCAGAAACTGCACTTCCACTCCTACCATCCACCTCCTAACCCCGCCGCCGCGTTTGTGGCCGCCTTTGTTAGAATACTTCTGCAAATGAAAACAGATGAGTAACTATTGCTGCTTTAGCAAACTCCCAAGCCCATGGTCACTAATAATAGCTTTGTTCCTTTTATTACTAAACAAAACCAAAAAAAAAAAAAAAGAAGTTAAAATGTTTGTATAAAATGCACGTTGCTGAACGTTTTCTTTCATTGATCCAGTGCTGTTTCCCATCGAGCTTAGGCCCGGGTCTCTCGAACAATTTCTGTGGATCACGATGCAGAGCAATCTCAGGCTTGTCAAAGGGGCATCCCTCACAAAAAATTAAAAGTAATGAAGTTTTGTGCTCCTTCAGCTAGGACATTAAGAATTCAACTAAAAAAAAAACAAAACAAAAAAACAAAAACCAACAAACAAAACCACTCAACACCAAACCAGAGACATTCCCACTTTTTGCACAGACTTAAACCAAAATGCAGATCTGAGCTCTCTGGGATGCGGCATCCCGGAGCTTATGAATTCAGAAAGGCAAAGGTGCTGTAGGACACGCACACCAGCACACCAACACCAGCTCCCACGCCGCTCCGGGAGCAAACAAGCAGGAAAGGGCAGTGCGCAGGGAAGAGAAAGTGGAGAAGGGTAACACCAGAGGAAGAAGATGGAGAGGGTATGAAGCCATTGCTGTGAAACGACAGTGGGAGAATGATGACAAGAAAGCCTCTCCTTGCAAAAACCCTGACCTGGTTCACCTCTGGTA
>JAAGAY010001986.1:28025-66935 GCA_011801015.1 Ardeotis arabs
GTCTGGTGTGTGGGTTTGCACCCCGACCCTGGATTTAACCATAGCACCAACAAGCCCAGAGCCTCCATCAGCCTGCACGACGGTCCTGGGAAATGAACTGGAGACACTGGGCTTTGGCCACCCATGCTGGAAGGTGAGTAGACATCAAGAAAAAAAAAAAAAAATTTGAATGTTTAAGAGTCAGGCCACAGTATTTTCATATTGTTAACATCCTAAAGCTTCCAGGGGTTTTTAACTTATTAATTTCTATTACTGGGTTGACTGTTGCCGAATAATCTCGAGCATCGCATGGCAAGTGGTTTGGTTTTTTTTGGTTTTGTTTTTTTGGGGTTTTTTCTTTGTGGTTGTTTTTTTTTTTTCCAGGAAGTAACCAAGCCAGAAGCAGCGAAAGCATCCTCTTGTTCTTGTGTGAGCCCCTTTTTTTTTTTTTTAGTTTATTTGAACAATGGCACCATGAAACAGCTTACAATAATGACTGTTACAAAATAGGAAGCTGAATTATTAGGCAAGCTTCATCTGCGTAACTCAATCAGCGCAGGGAGGATATGACAGGCACAACGAAGACAAAGGACTGGACTCAGTGACCCCAGGCATCTCTTTCAGGACTCTGTTTCTGCAAATGAGTTACTTAAGAGCTGAAGTTCGCTTTTGCTCGTTTATGAGAGGCACCATTCCTATCACTGCGGCAGCAAAGCACATGCACTTCGCAAGAAAGCCGGTCACCAAGCGTGTAGGCAGAAAACAAACATTTTGGAGTGGCTACGATGGGAATATTACCTGAAAATAAGTTTCAAAATGGAAAAAATAAGTTTAGTATTTAATCTTGAGTGTACAAGAGGTACACACAATGGGATGAGTCAATCATGAGTTAGTCTTTAAGCAAATAGCCAAGCATAGCTTTTGCAAACCAGCAAAAAATAACTGTGAAAAGTGGTCTTTAGGTAGCACCAACATTATTTTGATTGCAAGGTTCAAAGGCACAGAATTTCCACAGGCCTGCTGAGAGCATCCCTGGGACCAGCTCTGGAGTGATACACTTTGGACCAGATGACCAGTAACTGAAGGCAGACATCCGCCATCCTGTCAATCACCCTACCGAAACGATGAAAATCGGGTCTAAGCGCTCCTCTGAGCAAGGTTTCTATAGATAACAGCAACACAAGTGACTGAGCAACAGCAATACAGGAACCTGTACGTGAATCATTAACGAGCAATGATTTCTCCATTACTCACTGTCGATACAGAGTCACTGTGGGCAAGATTCGTTTCTAAAAAAAGGGAACAGCCAGCAACATGAGGACTAACACATTCATCAAAGCTCACAACAGCGTAGAAAGGGAAGAGGAAGGCAGGGCTATCAGTCAGTCTTTGTCCAAAAGAGCAGTTCACTGAGCACAGCTCCATGGAGCAGAGCAGCAGCGCTGGGAATAGCATCACACACCATCTCCTTCCATGGGGGTCGTGTTCAGGGGCTTGGGTCAACTGGGTGTTGATTTTGCTTTACACCAAGAAATAATTAACTCATTCTACAAAAGCTCTACATCCATCAGACTAGTGATACAGATCAACAGCCAACAGCCTCAATGTCAACAGTTGGACCTCTAGGCAAGGGTGTCCATACCCCTTTACCGACATTCTATGGTAAATATTCCTAGGACATTTTCTCCAAGCATTTACGGTCTACGCTACTGAAAATAAGCAACTGGAGAACTGAGCTGACATTCTCAGCCAATCTTTAGGCAAGATTAGCAAGCAATTAAAGCTGTTGTATGAGGAATTTTAAGTGCTCTACAACTTCATGCCAAACAAGAGCTAGTCAAGCACTGGAATTTATTTTTTATAATTCTCTTCTGTACAGAAACATTAGACAAATTTAAAAAAAACCATTTCTGAAGCAACAATTCAAGCAATTACCAAAACTTCTATTATAGTTTAAATATTAATATATGCTGAAAGAAATCCTGCATCAAAAAAGGGTGTGCACAGTATTCTGATTGCTTCCTACCAAAAATGCCAAAGCTAATGTATTCCTACAAAACATTTCAATTCCAACCAAACTAGAGGGTTTGAATAATTTTTTATTGTTTTGTTGGCAAAACATAATTAACAGTTATGTTAACTGCAGCCCAGCTGGTTTGAGTGCAGCACATCCTGGGAACACTTCTAAAGCCCAGAACCAAACCTCAGCCTCAAAAGCAAACGAGAATTTTGTCACCCATTGCCTACAACCAGACCCAGCAGGACAGGTAGCAGAGAACATGGCTTTTGTCCCCAGAGCTGATCACTTTGTCCCAGCTACGCCGCTTCATTAAGTTGCCAGGAAAACTAGATAGAATGGCAGAGAAAGCTATGCACTTCATGAGGGTAAGAGTTATAAGATGTTCAAGAGGAAAAGCTTGTTTTAAAGTACAACAGAAAATAAAGCAGATTTTGTGAATTGTCACCCACAGCAACAATTGCACAGCTTGCAGGGGTTTGATAATATGGGTTGAAAATAATTATTTTCATAAACACACCAACTGGAGCAGAAAAAAATGTTACAATGAACAAAGCGAGTAACCGAAGTTAAATAAGGCAAACGAAGCCTGAGCCACAGTTTGGGACTGATCTGCTGTTCATATAAAGAATGCTCTAGTTGCAGATCAGGGGTGAGAAATAAGAACTCATTAGCTCTTCTTCAGGGTTCATGATTCAAATCTGACAAAACACACACTTCAGTGTTTCCAAGCTTAAAGAAAATTCCAGCAGGGTCACGGAAGATGCTATTTATAGCTGGCTTAATCTCTGTGTGCTCAAATACAGCTTTTATACATACACATATTTTGTAAGCACTTAAAAAAAAAAATCTCTGGTACTGAAAATTTAATCATCCACAAGTTCTGAAAATGCAAATGAGTTTTTCCTCTTAACATTAGCTGCTCCTGACTGAACTGCACCCAAAACCAACCTATAGTTTTTCCAGTCAAAACTGTTACTGGAAAAAATGGGTCCTGGAAAGTATTCAGTGACATAACTGAGAAAGAAGAATGTGGAAAGTTACCAGCAATTAATTTCTTCATTAGGAAACAAACTCTTCCCATCCTTAATGTACCTATCACTACAGCTGAGGTTGTTCCAAAACCTGGAACATCCAGGTAGTGAAATATATTGGGAAGTGCCCGGCACTGGCAGCTGGAAGGAAAGCCAACAGCCCTGCAGTCCTGGTCTGTACAGTCATTTTGCAAACATAAGCATTGCTAAGCCCTCTGACAAAAAAAAAAAAAAAAAAAAAAAAAAAAAAAAAAACAACAAAAAACCAGAAATCAATGGTCCTCCACTCTGCCTTGGTTCTTGACTGGCTGCTCACTGTAAAGAACATTTAGGTCTGCGGCGCCTTCGTAAGAGGGCAAAGCAAATGGGTCAGACACGTGTGTAATCTACACCAGGATCGGGGACAGGTGATGGGATGGCTCCCGTGCCAGGCAAATGGTGCCTCACCAAACTGACTGCCTTCTGCGGTGAGATGGCTGGCTCAGTGAACACAAACAGAGCAGCGATTGTTGTTTACCTGACAAGATGCGAGGAAATCTGGACAGGCTACCCAGCTCTACAGGCAGCGGTCAGGAGGTCAACCCACATGTGGACAGGGGGTCAATACCGGTATCAACATTGTTCAACATTTTCATTAGTGATCCTTGAGAGATAAGCAAAGCTTGACTAGACAAGGCTCCTTAGAGTCTTGTCCAACTTTAAACTTGGACATTGACCCATGGGGTTGGACCAGATGACCTTCAGGGATCCCTTCCAACCCAAATTATTTTTGGTCCAGAACCACTGAAGTTTAGTCTTTGTCTGTTAAATTATTGGTCACACACTTAAAAGCATGGAAAAAACAAGTTAAAAGATTTCAGCTATGGCAGATAGTATCAAGAATGATGTAGCACAAACACTGCATCACCCCTTGGAAAGACATACAAGAATATTTATAGTTTCAACAAGACCTTTGCAACTCTTCAATAACTTCTCTGTGCATGTGTTGCTACGCAGGCTCCGCACAAGTCATTTCCTCACAGGGCCTTTGTTATTATATTCTTTACTAATCTATAAAAGCAAGTTTGTTGAACTACTGTAGTTTTCAGACATTTAGACGTTGAATGTTCCTACCAGCCAAACCCTTTTAATAGAATTAAATAGAGATTTCATGTAAGCTTTTAATAATGTTGACAACTACTAAAATTCAGTTAGCTGAGCCAATGTGAAATCATCGAACCCTTACAGATGTTCTCCTCTCCCCATCAAGCATGCCCAGTGCAGAACGCCATCTGGAGACACTACATTTCCCTATCTGCCCTCTTAAAATATTAAGGGATCAAATCTGACTATAAGGGAACGGTGAGCAGCTGAACCCCGCTCCTTCCCCCAAAACAAGATTCTGGCGAGTCAGCCCTCAGCGTTTTCCCTGCTCAGATCCAACACACGCACACACACAGGGTGTTCAGCATACTGCTATTCTGCAACAGTGCCAGTGCCTAAGATCAGTTTTATTACCTTTAGGCAAGTTTAGGAAAAGATTATAGGTTGGAGGAGCATGGCAGAGCATCTTCTTCACCAAGTGCTACTGTTAGTGACAACTCCACATCGTTGACGTGCTGCATTTACAGCTTTGAGTTAATAGCTATTCAGCACTGAAAACAGAAGTACTTTACCAATGTACATGCACTGGAAAAAAATAAGCAGAATCAGTCAGAATCTCTCCTTGTTAGTTTTCTGTAAGTGATACAAATCTTCTAGCTGTCATAATTCATAACCAGTCATCATTTCTCTTAAGGTACGCCTCAAGGAAACTTGATGTACATCCAAACTTCTGCAAGCTTGCTGTTTTCTGTTGGATGCACCTTTCATTTTCCCTAAGAGTGCAAATCATGTTCTGGAACAGCTACAGCATGCCAGGGATAGTTAAAATAGAAATGCCTGTAGCTGGTGATATTGCAAATATAAACACAGCTATCGGTACAGCGGTGGGAGTAACAGCAGCCACATGGACCCAGAGCAGCCCCATGGTCAAACTCCGCTGCCAGGCTGCCGCTGGCTCCCTAAAACCCAAGCAGAAGAAAGGGAATGGCTGTTTAACGGTTTGAATGGGCATAATGCAAACAAAATAACTTGTGACAAACTCACAGCACAATTCTAACCCTCAGGCTTCAGTGTTACTAAATTTAGGAGCTTCAGTGCAGGAAGGGAGGTGAGAGAGCTACAAAAGTGCTTTAACAGAGAGCGAACTGATTGCAAATCTGTGTAATTTTGACCTTGCTGTACAAAAAAAAAAAAAAAAAAAAAAAAAAAAAAAAAAAAACCAAAAACACCAAAACCCAAACATTTGCAGTTGGCAGCTCGGGCATCATGTCTAACTGCCACTTTTGTACCACCCGCAAAAAGGCCAGCCATGGCTTTCCGTAACAGCAGACTTTAGAGAAGCATACAAACACTAAACCAAAAGCCTCAAAGAAAAAAACTGGACTGAGAAAGGCTTAGCCACCAAACTAGCAAAGCCTACAAACCTTAAAGTCTGCTTAAAAATATTAGATGTCAAAGTTGTCAAAGCATACCACCAGTTAGAATTGTGTCCAAGTCCAATATAATAATGTCATGTTTATTTTTGTCCTTGACTCCAGACTAGATGCTGCAGCTATATTTATGCTTCTTGTAGCATTTTAAAGGAAGCACACACTGACTGAGCAGAATAGAGGGTGTATTAGATTATCTACGTCAGACAGCAGCCCTGGTGCATCACCAAATTAATAAGCAATTTCAGGTCAACAGGAAGACAAAAGCATATACTGAGAAATACTTTTCCAAATATTTTTAAATAACTTGAACTAAAACCAAACAATATTTCACAGTTTTTAGAATAATTTAGTGAGTCTCGTTTGGTAAACTAAAAGAAAAAAAATTACTTTAAAAACTTCATCTAAAAGGTGACTAAGTCTCTAGACACGCGATGACCCAGCTAGTGGCCAGAGCCACTTGAGCACACAGCCCATCTGGCAGTGTCATTCAAGCCATCGGGCACCGCAGCGCACACATCTTGACGACGAGTCTTCCCAAAACTTCTGAGGAAAACATTCATGGTCTCTCTGGTTACTGCTGAACACACTGCGCAGAGTGGCAGGGGTGACACCAGTGTCCCAGCACTTGTCTCTGACTTCAGTTCCACTGCTGCTGACTAGAACACAAGTATAATTTCTATGTAAAAAAGAGAGACAAGACAGCAGAGCTTAGGACAGAGATCATAAATAGTGCCTGAATGTTGCAAAATAAAGAATGGATGACTTCAGTTTAGCTGCTTGATCACTACTTATGGCGCCCTGTCACACAAAATACTTCACTTCCAACATCCTTCTTGCAATCGACACGCACTTCTAAACAAAAGGACATTCACCATGTTATTACCAAGGGTTCAAATTTCAGGTAGAAACAAAAGTTGAACTTATTGATGACAACTGAAAAGATTGCTCCCAAAGTATAGCTATTCCTGTGACAAATAACACCTCCCAGTAACAGCAGTCCAGCTTCAGGGACAAGTACGGCTCTTGCACTCAAAGAGGGGCTCATCCATTTTAGGGTAACACCACCTCAGGCAAGCACAGTCAGACCAGGAGTAAATCTGCTCATCATTTTATAACAAAGAAAAGCACCATGTTAACAAAGCTTTTTTAAAGTCATCTCAAAAAGACCAAAATTGGTAAAGAAATAAAACCTGTGCAAAAAAATTTGCTTTACTTCTAAGTCTTAGCAGGAAAAAAAACAAGCCCATCACAAGGCCGAAATCACCAAATTCTGAAAAGCAGCCTAGTTAACAGTTTGGGACATTTCATACTCAAAGAAAAAAAAAAAAAAACAACAACAACAAAAAAACCAAACCCAAAAACCAAGCTTCACATTTGGTGAAATAACATCGTACCTGGGAGATCTGGAAGAAGAGGTCTGCTCCTGGCAGGAGCCATCAGAAATTGCTGGTGCAGGAGAAGTCCCACTGCACTTGTTTTCAAAGATGCCAGGGATGCAGAAACCATCCCTTTTTAGTCTCTGTGTCCACCCTGTCCTCAAACGTAAGGCTGAGCGTTTGGTCTGTAGGAGACAGTTTCTTTCAGGTTCTTACGAGCCATCCCACGCAGGAGGTGGGACCACAATTCAGCCCTTCCAGGCCCAGTACTACTTCTGGCGCTCAACCCAGATGCCACGAACACTTGGTGCTTCTAGAGGCCTTCAGGAATCCACATATAAAAGCCATTGCTTAAAAGGTCTTGGGCCAGAACTCGAAAGAGATGTCCTAGACCACCCTCGGTCAATCTTAACGGTATTCAGTACAGCTCCTTCACCTTTCCTAAATATAAAAGGAACCAGGACAGATGACTGTGGAATGTGTCCATAAAGTACTTGCTAAGAGCAGCTGATGAACAAATCCATTCGTCTGAAACATCAGAAGTTACATTCTTGTAACAACAAAAAGTGACATTCTTGCAGCCATGATGATCACAGGATATGAGCAAAAGAGTTTGCAAGGAGACTACTTCATTAGATCAGCAGAACCACTTACAGGGGAAAATTAAGATTTTAGCAGATAAATTCTTCATTAGACTTCCAGGTGTTCACACCTAGCACCACTCAGACCACCACCAAGCTCCAAAATACACCTTTTTTGTTTTGGTATTTTTCACACAAGGCAGAAGCAGGGCAAGAAGAAAGACAGGACACTGTACAAAGCCATTTCTCTCCTGTGAGGTCAGCACAGTTATACTCCAGGTCTACCAGTTCCAGTATCTACTTTCCCATACAATTTTAAAAAGTAATAATAATAATAATAATCTACCAAACTGTAAGAAAACACGTGCTTAATGGTTGACCCAATCTAAAATACCACTAAGCGCACTGCTGTTCCAATAGCATGTCAACAGATGGATCCATCATTAGCAACGCAGAGATTTTTCACACGCCATCGGTTGCATAAACCAAGAAAAACGCTGCTATTGTGGAACAACTGAGTTTACTTATGAATCAATAATTTAACCATAAAAACAGTGATTCATTTTCACTACATTTTGCAGAAGTCCAGTTCTTAGATGCAAACCTTAAATTGCAAACCCCCTTAGTTTGCAGGGGGAATGGGGGGGCGAGAAGATAAGAAATAATTAATCATTTATGAACAGAAAAGAAAAATCCTAAAACAATCAAGCCATCATTTCCAATTCAGTTGGCAAGTTTTCCTTTATTGTATGATGGGAACATGCTAAATCAAGTCACCACGTCTGAATTCCTCCCCTTCCATGACTGAGGCATAGCAAGGCTTTAACATCACCATCATATGGTACGGCCTTCATGCTAAATCCCAGTTATCCCACTACTAGCCACGGAAACAAACAATTCTGAGCAAACAGGCAAAAACAAAAATCCCAGTGAGATGTAAGCTGTGGCATATTATGGCTAGTTTGGGTCATGGACAAAAGGATTAACAGATAGTCAAACAGAGGATAAAAGAAAAAAAAAGAAGCAGAAAGGTCAGAACCACTCCTCACCCTCTCCTGAAGACAAAGCAAAGTCAGGTCCTGCTCTCCCATCCTAGACTGGTCAGTTTTGCTAACAGCCAGTTAGCAAAATCCAAAGTCAGTGATACAGAAAGGAGCCTCTCCTCGTCCTGCAATCTGAATTTGTAACTACTACTACTGCCACTCCTTGTTTCTGTATTACTTACTTTCCTACCCTTTGCACTCCAAATTAAGTAAGCTCATAAAAGAAGAGTTCTGGGGATCATCCTTGGGTTTGTGCTGTACAAAACAGAGAAGTATTAGCTGGGATTCCTTTACACTGCAAAAACACAAAGGATCAAGATCTGGCAATTAGGCAGGAAGCTACAGAAGTTTCATTTAGTCTTCGATAGTACAAGGAGAGGACAGAGGGGAGAATAAAGTGGAAGACTTCACATTAAAAGAAAGGGTGTAATACTGAAGGCCTTCTCCTCTGGGGGAAAAGAGCACAGGAAAATGCAAGAAAAAACAGAGAAAAAGCTGCCAGGACAACAGTCAGCGTGCAAGGAACAGCCCCGAGGGATGCGGCACAGGTGGAGATCACAGCATGAGAAAGGCAGGAGCCAGGTATCAGGGCAGGAGAGGTAAGTGGCAAGGGAAGGCAGGGCCAGAAAACAGCGTGGAGAGTACAACTGAGTATCATCGTAGTAAGGATGGAGGAATACTTGTCAGGGTGTATGTGGAGAAAGATAGATGGGACAAGAGATGCATATTTATGAGTCCAAGAACAGTATCAGCTCGTAAAAGACAGAAGTAAACAAAACAAAACCAACCAAACAAAAAAGACTATTGAATAATTGAGAAAATAAGAACAAGAAACCCCAAAGGCTTTTGGGTTTGTTCTGTTTAAGGAAAGGTCAAAGCTACAAGTGTTGTGTAACAAAAACTAAATGACAGCTTCAAGAAGCGAGCTGGTCAGAGTTCACTCTCAGTGCCCGGGACCATCCTGGCCCTGGCCATGAGCAGACAGCGCAGGAACTTCCTTTCCCAGTAATCTGAAGGATGAGAGGTACCTGTGCTATGTCCTATTATTGTTTGTCACGTCTCTCCAACGCTACAGCAGCACTATTGAGCTATTCCTACCTGTCAGAGAACAGCACTGCCAGTAGCTCAAGGCCATGATTATCAGTAATCGCAACTCAGCTAGCTCTGCCTGCACAGAGGGCAGGGTTGTTTACATTCTGCAATATTTTGTAATAAACTCTTATTGTCAGAAACTCACAGGAGAGTTTTGCTGGCTGACACTAACACTAGATTAAATAACTCCAGGAGTTGGCAAGGACAAGGGCTCTGTTCCCGACTGCTGCTCATCCACGTCACCTGAGGGTAAGTTGCTCCCTTTTCTGCTTCTATTTCCCCATTTGTGCAGCAGGAATGATGATAAAGGCCTCTTCTATAAAGCATTTTTTGAATTAGAAAACACAGACACTGTTGTCCAGGCACAAACAATGGTCCCTGTTTTAAAGAAAATGGAGAGAGGCCAAATACTTGGATGTCTAACCCAAGCAGAGCCGCTCCGAGGGTACGCAGCCTGGCAGAAGGTTCAAGGCAGGCTTAGAGACGCCCAGCAGCACCGGCATTAAGGTGGGGGGAAGCACACACACTGCCATCCCCAACCTCTCTCTCCCTCCCAGCACCACCCAAAATAACACGCCGTACACGTAACGTTTCACTGCACAAGCAGCTAAACATTGACTGTGCCTAAGTTCCAGACCACAAGGAAAAATAACTATGAAAAGTATCTGGGATACTGGAAGATTTGCTTTCTTATTCACGGCGTGTTGTATTTGCCTCTGCAGTTTTTCCTTAGGTCTCTGCCCAGATGCAAACCGAAACTAGTTAAGTAACAGTACAGTTCGCCCTGGATGATGCACGGCTTCTAATGAGGGACTTCCCAAGAAAATAATACTCAGACTTTGAGTAATAATTATTCATACATGTTATAAATAAACACAGCTCCTAATACTTTTAATTAGACTGTTCCCCTTGAATATTTACATTGGAAAAAGAAACCATACAACATTTCTCCCAGTGATGGAGGAGTTGAAGCGTGGCCTAAGCCAGAATGGACCTACTGGAGACGTCTCTTATTACAGCTTTCTTCTTTCAAAATAAAAAATTGATTAAGATCAAAAGCATTCATTTACTCTACTATACATATTTGAATGAAATTAATTGTTTAAGTGGGTAAAGGTTTTGCCCATCTGCATTAAGAGTTACAGTTACCTTGGCAAGTATTAAACAAACCAGCTGTCGAAGGACTTCCTTCTGCAGTTCCGACAGACAGTAACCCGTACCCAGAGGCTTCTATTTTGCTACGTTCCCTTGAGCATATTGGGTATTTCACATTTTACCCACTGTAGGTGGGATTACTCTGTCCCTCTACCCAAAACCAGCTTATTTATCAGTCACAAAACTTAAGCTTTTTATACATCTCCCCCCACCACGGGACACACACAGGCACATCAGGTGTTTTGTGCACATTCACTCAAATACATCAAGTCTCTACCTGCCACATATAAGCTACTTAATTATTTGTTTGCACTGCCACAGCACATAGGAGCGGTCAGCATCAATCAGCATCTTGTACAAACAGCGCTGCACAACCAGCAAACGTGACCACTCCTGTCCCAAAGAACTCACTGTAGAAGACAGACAACAGCATAGTAACATGGGGGGAGACAACAGTGAGCCGGGAGACAGCAGCAGTCCTAACAACAGACGCTAGCCAAAGGGGTTTGTTTTCCTTTTTTTAGTAGTGATAATAAAAAACCAACCAATTCCCACCATGGATCGCTTCTTCCCTTTGAAGGAAGGAGAAATACTCAGGAAGGAAGAATACTTTTTCCATACTGAAGTTAATGGTCAACTCATTTTGATGCGACAAGGCCAACAGACAGAAGCTTTTACTTGAAACAGCGTTGTAGCTGGTCGTCTTCCCTCTCCTTGCTCCCCAGGCACTGCTCTGCTGAACCTTCCCCTTCATTTTCTGTGAGCAAAACTGATTTTATGTAATGCTGCCATAGGAAGTCTTGCAGCAGAAAGCACCTCAGGATTATCTCTACCTGCTGATCTACCCCATACGCTGGCAAGCTGAAGATCTCCAAGGAAAGAATGAAAGACAGAAACAGATGGGAAAAAACCAAGCTAACAAGACTGTTTCTATTAAGAGCACCTCTTCAAGGAACAACCCAAAGAAACTGAAGAGATGGGGCAGAAAAAGACCACAAGAGAAAAGAAGGCAAGGTAAGCAGATTCAGTGAGACACGTGCTGTAAAAGCTTTATGGGATGACTCACCCGGTTCTGTTCCTCTCTCCAGCTTAGCTCAACATTGGATCAGAGGGAAGTGCTACCCATCAGGAAAAAAAGGGTGGAGTTGACAGAACACTTCCTGGGCAATCACAGGAGCAATAAGCAGCCTGTTTGTCCACCCAGTGCAAATTATAGGAACATCAACACTGCTCAAACACACACAGCACACAAGAGTGCTCTGAAAGCTGCTCCATCAGCCTTTCGCTGCCAGGATGCAGGAGTCTGGCTAGAATCTGTCCCTGTGACAGCAAGCACCAGAGTCAGTGTCATCCAGTGGGAACGCTGCAGAGGTTCCTGTGTGCCACCAAGATAGCCCTAAAAACATGACACCAACTTACTGCTAGTCTCTCAACTTACAGTGCAGTTCATTAACAAGACCATTTAAAAAGGCTCACAAGGATAACGATTACAAAACAGTGCTCTGTTGGACAAGATGGATGAGCACACAGCAAAAGCTTCAGGAAGGAGAAGTAGAAGTGCTCTAACACAAGACAAATCTACAACAGTGATTTCCAAGGTGGGAAGGCGAGAAAGTGAAGGACACGTATGATATTATGGCAGCCTGTTCACTTTACCAACAGGCAGAAACTTCTCCAGGATGGAAGAGCAAGTATGGGAAGCAAGGGATAGGGAGCCTGGTGGAACTGCTGGGTTCTATGGATGAAAGACAGATGTGAAAGGATAAGGCAAATTCTCACAGCTAAGGATATATTTGACGTACTTCAAGCAAGAAAATGGACAAGAGACAGAGCCTGAAGGCTCCGAGTTCCCCTTTGTGCTGCATGAAAGACCAAAGGGTCTTCTAGAGATAAAGTCCCACTTACTCTGTAAGAACAAAGAGAGGGACTGCAGGCAGAGCAAGAAAATTAAGCAGAAACTCACCTTGATATTAGCTCCCAGGCAGTCCCTGACACCTGCCCTAGAAAACCTCCAGACAAAACTCCTGCCAGGCCGGACTGTCTTACGCGTCCCTGCTGCCTTGTGCCCCTTGGAACAAGACTCCCAATATCCCATCGCCTTCCCTCACGTATCCAGCCAATACCTTCATATCCTGTGCTATTCATCTTTCTCATCTTCTTTTCATCCTCATAGCAAAGCTATTACCTACGATACTCCTAATCACATTTAATTGGTGTACGCTATATGGAAGAGATCCATAATCTTCAAAGCATCTTCCAAACAAAGTACAGCAGAGATTTCCCTCTCTGCTGAAGGCATTTGGCAAAAGCACAGCAGCAGACATTACAGCAAGCGGCCTTTTTGTTTCCACTCCCTGAGTCACAACCCTATGCATCAAAGATTGATTTCACGCCTACCTGGGATGAATGAGCTTTCCTAAATGTTTATAACATGCTAAAGAAAAAAAAAAAGCAGCAAGGGGAAGGTATGACTCACCAAGTATTTGCTAATCTATAGCTGATCTTCAGAAGTTATTACATTTCTATCATGTTTCAGAAATAAACATTCAGATTTCCAACACTTATCTCAGACCTACAGCACACAGCACTGGTATCGTTACGGGCTACCGCAGCTGCTGGAAGGACAAAACCATGCACAGCAGCCTGCTCCTGGAGACAGAAAACATCAAGTTACCCAGAGCAGTCAGAAATAAAACGCGTCCTTAAACAATAACACACTCATTGATAAAAGGCTCTTTCCCTGAACTCTTATTATTATCCCTGCTCTCTTCTACCAGGTGTAAATGGCAGCACAGGCTCAGACAACTCAAAATCTACAAGAAGTTTGTTTATTTTTAACCACTAAAAATTCCTCACAGGTTTCGAGAAGGATGACGTTGTCTCGTCCCATCCTCAAAGCTATTTGGCACAAGAAGAGGCAACGCCTATACCATAACTGAACAGATAAATTGTCTCCCTTGGCTGTCTGAATCACCGTTTTAAATTAAGCAGAAGAATATGGAAAATCCCAAGCTTTCCTTTGCCTCCCAATATTCCCACTCCCTCTTTGAAGGGGAGAGTCCTACAGAACTTCAGGGATCAGCTTTGCTCCCAGGTACGGACAAGCAAAGTATGTGACAGCAGCCTCCAGGATCCTTGGCCAACTACTCAGAAATACAAAGACACAAAACTACAATGCCAAAATTTATTTTAAGTTATATCCATTGGCAAGTTACTGGACATCAAAGCAGAGAGAAGACAAGTAATTCTGCAGCGTTCACACCTGATGCCAAACCTCCACATTCCATTGCCACCTGCCAGATGTGACGAGACCCAGAAAGGACACAAGGGCACACCAAGCTACCTCCACTGAAGTCAGTTTTTTGGTTTTTGGTTTTTTTTTATTCTTCCTCTTCCATCTTTTTCCCCTTTCTGGCTTTACTTTAGCAGACTCAAAGTCTTTTTGCTAGCTTTCACTCTTTCTTTTCTCCAGGCCATATTTTTATTGTACGTGGGGACTTCTGTTTGATAACAAAAGGAATTAAGCACTCAACTACCTTAAAAAACTGTGCTTCTTTTCAGTATGTTGTTCCTATTGTATTTCTTTTATGTTCACCTTCAATGACTACTAACATGCCAAGCCCAGGTCTTTGGTTTTTGGTTTTTTTTTATTTTTTTTTTAAATGAAGCAAATCTCCTGACATGATTGGCAACAGAAGCATTGCTTGAACAGAGAGTAACCAACAGTTCCCTTAACAGTGCACAGCAGTGAATGAGACAATCCCCATTAACTTGGTTAATAACCACAGTTTCACATCCTACAAAAGTTCTGCTGCTTAGCAAACCAAGAGCAGGCAACCTTCAATTAACTTTCTTTCTTGTTTAAATACAGTTTTGTGTGCTAACCGGGGACCAAATTGTGCTTGTCTACCTCCTGAGAGCACTTTGTTTCTTTTAGCGGGAAAACCCTGATAATTAAGTCTTCATTCAAACAAACAAACTCTTGATTTGATTCCAGGTGCTCTTATGGCCTTCATGTCATTAGGAAGGAGTTCACATCTTGTGCTAAGCCATTTTATCTTCCTTCCCACCAGGTAAATTCTGCACTGGGTAACAGCTGCAAAAAGAGCAGGATGACTAACAAACATGAATCCAACAACTGAAAATAAGCAGATTGATCTGTTATTCCCATTCTTGCCAGCAAGTGTTGCTGTTTACCAAGGGAATGCAAGAATGGGAAAAAAAAAATAAATAAAAAAAGATACTGCTAAATTTCCTTATTCTGTTTGTATTCAAATGCTTCCATGCAGAATTCTGATTCATCAGTTGAAACTCAGTGTGGCTTCAGAAGAGCAAGCTTGTGAGAGCTTCTGAAAGCAGAAAGCTTGCAGACTATGTTCTGAAAAAAAAACCTGAACATGCATATGATCTTCTGCAATGTTGATAAGCACATTGCAAATGCCCAAGGAGAAAATTTGTGTGGGGAGATAACTGCAGAAACTATTCTTAGTAATGGAGTTCTGCATCTGTTAAACTAACTCTGCTGGCACTGCGCTGAAAATTTATATTCATGAACACGTGCTCCAAATGTTGTGAAAAAGATACTATTTTAAATTCTGTTTTATGTAACGTGAGAGAGCTCAGAGAGCTCATGGAGGTATTTTCACTGTGCTCCAAGAAGCAGCAGAGCCTGGAGCGGTGGTCCCCAGAACAGGACTCGTAAACAACAGCCAGTGGTGTGTGGGCATCAGAAGCCTGCAAGTTAAAAGCAGAGCAAAAGGCAAAGCAAAGCCTGATCTCCCACAGAAACAGGTTACAGAGAGTCACAGGCCTAAACGTGGCTGAAAACCATGGCTTTAAAACTGGGTTTCTGCTGGCTGAACCACTGTCACTCAGCACAGAGAACTGATCTTAAGAGAAACATTTCAGCAAATGCTTTATGTTCGGCATACCATGGAGTTCCACTTTCTCATACCTTCATGCAATACCTTCTCATACCTTCACAGACAAGCAGTAAAACACCTGACAGACCTGCAGATGAAAATAATACAGTGCAAGCCTCACGTGCGTGGCAGTGAATGAGATGGGAAACTTGGTCTGAAGACAGAAGGAAGAAGCAGATCCCCAGTTTCCCATTTTAATAGACAATTTTACTGATCAAGCTTCAATACTTCTTTTAACTTTCTTATTTCAATTTGAAAACTATCTTTTGGTAGGGGAAAAGTTCATTACATACTTTTTTTCTTTCTAGCATCAGCTATTGTTTTTAAGTTCTCCCATAGCATTTTATTTTTTGGACACTATGAGAAAAGCCGGGCAGAAGTTTGCTCACTCTCCCTGATACATCTTCAGTCCCTCCAAAGTTAGACCAAGCAGAAATCATGGCAAAGTACACTCTTCTAATGGAACTTCTTTATGGTTATGTCCCTCTGTACCAAACAGAACTGCACTCCTCAATGCACCTATAAATAATTGCTACAAACAAAGTACTGTCAAATGGAATAAGATTATTCACATCTAAATCCATAGCTGAAATCTCATCAAATGGCTGAGAGCAGTCTCTGTGTTTGACATCGCCTGAAGGCCACTACAATACCTCCTGCAACACTTAGTTTTTAAGCAACCACATGAAAAAGTCCTTATCCCACCTGGGAATAACTGGGACCTTTACTTGTAGAGCAGCTGTAGAGAGGCCAAAGCCTGAGAGGATTTTGCAGAAAGAAAAAAAAAAAAAAAAAAAAAAAAAAAGCCTGCAAGTTGCAGGACCTCCAACAAAACAGTTTTCTAGTTGGTTAAACAGCCAAAAGCAGTATCAGCCTTTACCACTCACACCAGACTTACTCACAGCCCCTTCCTCCTGGCTCCCAGGGGCCATATTCTGGTACCGGTTTTAAAACACAGCCTCTTTAATCACCTTTTATTAAAAAGCTCTTCTTAAAAGCCAGTGATACAGACAGGGCCTTACAGTAGTTGCAAATAAAGTATTTTTTTCCTGCTAACCCATCCTCATGGCAACAGCCAGAAATACCCTCCAGTAACCCATACGTGTCAACAAGCTCCATTACAGCCCAGGATGTTTGCTATAGCAGTTATTTCACAAGCCTCTGGTGGGACTGTAAATTCTGGCAGTGTCAAATACATTTCCTTTTATTACAAAACCCATTTTGAAGCCATCAGAAAGATTTCTCATTTGTAAACTAGCACTTCTATATTTAGAATATTACTTGGATTACAGACTTATTTTTTTCTTCCTGACACTGCAGAAATGGGGAAAAAGAAAAGGCAGGAGGGCTAGCACAGACGACCAGGCAACTTTTCAAATCATGGAAAAACTGTTAAGTTTTTGGAGAAGTGGACTATTCCTCTGAACTTGAAGAAAAGGCCTGATTTCACGACTTCCAGCTTAAAACACTGTCCCTGACTTCACCCCTCTGTAAAATGGAAACTCTTCCTCTGGCCAAGCACACCTGCAATGTGATTTATAGTCTGCTTCACACAGCAAAGGGTCAAGGTGTTGCAGAGGTTGGTGAGAAACCAAAGGTCCATCAAGATCCATCAAGTACCCAGTCAGGAGAGGACCACTCACTTTCATTACTCCCTATTTCTTCTCTGCTGAAAGTACAAATATTACCTACCAACCTTCAGCCAGACTGAGGGGAGCAGAACCCCCTCACAAGGCATCTGTTCCCCCAAACACAGGCAGCCTTGTAGACGTATTGGACCAAGTTGTTTCAACGTGTACACTGAAGTACATCATGATGTGGACTTTGTGAGTCAAATAAAATATGACGAATATCTGACGGAAGTACAGATTTCAGTTAATCTAACTGAACTAATACATTAGGAGAATAAACAAGTCTCCTGTATGTGCAAAGATGAACCCAGCATGGCATGAGACACCTCTAAATCAACAATAAATCAAACTAATAAACACGATTGACAGGAAAATGACTACGCACCATTTAAAGCAAGGCACCATAGAGCTCTTTCTTATGGATTCGGAGATTTTTATTTCTTTGACTGAGTTCTCCCAAGTCAGATGAGCTTTTTTCATCAATTCTGGATTAGCTGGATCATTTATCTATTCAGAGTAAGTAATATCCAAGCTTTTTATTTCTTGACCAAAACTTGCTCTGCAGCTAGAACTAATATCGAGGCCTGCCCAACAGCTTTGTACAAACAAACTGGGGGAGGGCTGCATATATTAGTTCCCAGATCTCTGGATACACATTTTTTGGGGGGGAGGGCACTGTTCCAATAGTTTCTTAAAATTATGGCAGCAGAACAGAGTGTGAAGCTGGGTGGCATGTAGCTGCCAACACATCAAGCATTTGCAATGATTCATTAGCCAAGGCTTTGATGAGTTGTTCCAGGTTTTGAAATGACTAGAGAAAGAAGGAACCAGACATCCAGCATGCCAGAGCTCAGCTGATTGGTTCCCAAATTCCGGGCGCTGGGCAAATGCGTGGAACAAGCACACTCATGGTCCATCCAGCTCATCACTCTGTGTCCAGTGGGAAAGCAGACAAGCCCAGCTACTGTCTACGCTCTGCTCCCCCGGTGACCCTTCAGCATCCACAGTCATTAACCAAGGGTCAGAGCAATCCCAGTCCAGATCCCTTTTGTGTCAGTTTTGTCTAATCTCTTCATGAACCTACTGGTACCATCTACTTCCACAGAGCAACCACATCCATAGGTTAACTACCTGCTTCAGCTCACTTCTCTCCCTACAAACCTGTATTATCGACCTTTATTTTAACACAGGTAGGTGTCTTGTCAAATGATGGAAAAGTGCTCTGCATCTTGATTTCATACACGTTAACTGGTGAGAGAGAATAAACCAAAATAAACCAACAGCCATTGGCTAGATGCCACTTTGATGGTTCAGCATTTGTATTCAATCACCATCTAACTTCTCTGTGTATTTTTTTTTAATGAAAACATTACCATCATTTCCTATTCATTGAACCCTAATCTCTTTGTCTGATTTTCCTATTAAACCTTTTTCTAGGCTTCCATCCTCCCTTTCCCCAGCCTCTAAAAACTTTTTATCAAATAAAATGTATAATTTAACCTACTCTAGCTATTTCCATATGGCCTCCAACACGATGAATTTATTCACTCACCATAAATTTTCCAACAGGGAAGAAATAAATGGAAGCGAGACAGAATTTCTAGAGCAAGAACCTTGCTAGTACTGAGGAATTATGATAACTTCATTCCTTCTAATAAAATCACACACAACTGGAGCCAATTCACAGAGATACCAAACACTCCCAGTGACTTCACCCTTGTCTCCAACCCAAACAGCTTTTTCATGGAATGAGGGCCACAGCACAAGCAGGTACTCAGACTGCTGGCACACCCTCCTGGAATCTCTTCCCTGAAAATCCAGCCATTAACATATGGAGGTACTGGAGGAAACGCTTCTATTTTTATTACACGCCATCTTTGCTGAATTACCATTTTCCCTGCATAACAAGTTATTTGGCAAAACAGACAGAAAATTGTGAGTAAGGATCAAGAATTACAGAACAGACCTTAGCCTTCCCATCAGCAGGACTGTCCTTTCTTCTTTCCAGAATCCTCATTCAGGTCGTGTTTGCACAGTGCAAATAATTCACGTCGTTACATTTGAGCCTCGACTCTTCCTTGGAAAAAGGAGCTCCTGTATAGCACTACCAGGCAGCTCTTTATGAGGGTAGTCTGGAAGTCAAGAGACAGACCTCCAGGTTCCTAAGACCAGGAGCATCAGTCAAGCCAACACTTTTCTGTTTTTGTTACAACAGGTTTTGTCACTTCTCCACAGATGCTACCTCCTTGGCACATCACATCTTAACCGAGACCCTACACCCGTCCAAGGTTCTGCTACCACAAGTCTCTGAGCTGTAGTAAACCACCACCAACTACCCAAGGAGACAGGGCTGGGATCCAGAACCGCAAGCTCCTGAAGCTTAGTTAGAAATGCGGTGAGTCGGTCACCAACAATCTCACATTTCTCCTACAATGTCTACTCAGCGCCTTCTCCCATTTACAAAGGAAGGTCCTCAGAGGTACCTCCTGCCCTGCCACCCTCCACCAAGTCTGCCTCAAGAGCTCTTGCCGGGGCAGGACACCGACCAGGGCTTTGACAGCAGCGAGGCAGTGGGTGTGCTAGGACTCCTTCCCATCACACTGACAGCTCTGCCTCATTGTTTCCCCTTGCAGCCATCTGCTTCTCGTGTCTTATTCTCAGATTGCAGATCTGCTGTGAAGCATCCCACCGCCTTCCTTCATGCTCACATCGCACCTACCAGCAGCACGGGACACTGGGTCCAGAGCAGGGATCCTAAGTCTTATAGTAGAATAAGTCATAATATGCAGAACAAAAGCTGTTTACAGAGGACTTTATTGTTGGAGCTCCCCAGATATACTGCTGGAAAAATAATGTCACATTTCATAATAATTTCCCTGATGTGTGCCAACTACAGAGGAACCCTCTCAAACCAGTACAGCTCCAAAGCACCCTGTATCAAAGCCCTAGGTCTACACACAAAGCCGCTGAGGAGAAACAAGGTTTATATTCCAATTATTTTCGTCCTGAACAACTATGGGCTGTGACATAACGTAATAGCTATTTTGGCACAACTTTTGAGGAGCATGAGTAAGCAGCCTCTCCAAATTGATGTGCAGATCCTGGAGTGGGAAGTAACTGCATAATAGCTTCATGTTGTCTTCTGAAAGTTAACACAGATGTGAACCTTGTCAAAGGAGTCCACAGTCACCAGCAGTGGCTACACACTGGAAGAATTTAATCCTGTTTCATCCATTGTCTACATTTTCTGTCTCCCATGGAAAACAGATTAACACAGAACGACTTGGACGTTACAGCTGCAGTCAACGCAAGTGATTTCAGGTCTCAATAGTGGCAGGAGGACTCAAGCAGCCGATCAAAATACCTTGGCTTAACAAGTTACCATTCAGAAGCTGAGCGGTGAGAGCAGCCACGTGTGCTGTTAGACCACAGCCAACGTGTACTAAGACAGCTGAGCTCAATCTACGGTCAGAGAGGTTAGCGTGAACCTGCATCACATCGTATTTGCTATGAACCAGGACTTTGCACACAGATAACTACCGCAGTATAGCTGACATCCGTAAATTATTACACAGAACTAACTAGACTATGCTTGAGACGTAAGATGATTAGCTCAGTGAGCCAGTATATTTGGGATATGGCTCCTACAGAGTAAGCATAAAGCTCGAGAGAAGAGTCCTGGCAGGTTACCAGACCGCTGGCATTACTGCTGATTTGTTTAAGAGGTTCAGTATGTTAAGAATCAGTCATATAAAGTCATCAAACTAGACTCATTGGTAAAGATGTCACTGAATGCAAGTACGGCGCTTGTGACACTTCCTACTGGAATGCTGGTTTTAAGACAGCAAAATTTAAGCTGCCTACAGAAAACGAACCACACACCAGCCATACAACTCACATACCACTTTAACCATGTTTTCATGAGGTCAGCTGTAAGACTAAGTTCCATCTAACCCATCTTAATTGTAAGCTGCTACGAAAGGGTCTCGCCTTCCCACAGTCCTGGTTCCCAACCCTCCCCTGGGTTGGGTCTTGTAACTCCGTTACAAGACTTGTAGCACAAGTCTGTTCTGTAAGCAGATGGAAAACTACTTTTTTTTTTTTTTTTTTCTTTTTGAGCGTGTGTGGTCCTTTCCTATTGAACCAGCAAGATAAACCAACTCTCCCTGCAGCCATTTAGCAGCCAGCACCTTCAGGGGGTGCAGGACTGGCACAGCTGGGCACAGCCATACCTTCCAGCAGCAGCCTGCAGCCAGAGGAGATCACTTGTAGCACACCACCACACCCCACATAGTGCATAGTCCTTCTTCCAGCGTTCATAACGTGAACTTTTACCCCACATTACAGCCTTGGAAATAAAGTAGTCAACTAAGTGATAAGAGGCTATTTTTTTTCCCTTAATCACCCAAATGACAGAAGAGACAAAGCCTCTGATTCCACATATCTAAGTTATAGGGGAGATGACTGGGCAAACACGGAGCCTTCTGTGTCTTCACCTCTGAAATCTTCTGGAGTAGACAAGACCAAAGAATTGGTAGAAGTGCACTTGAATGTGAAAATGCACATCGCAGGAAGAAAGCATGATAGACAGTATTGCTCTGCAAATGCCTTTGTGTTCATGTTCTGAATTGGCGCTCTTACATAGCCCCCGATACTCAGATCAAAAAAGACGCATGAACAACACTTTGTGCACGTGACGTTCAGTAGAAAAAGGGGATAGCTGCCCCTTATCCCTGCAGCCACCTAAAACCTCTTGGCAGCAGAAACCAGTGCAGTTTTCTGGGCTGTTTAAAGGCCTGTACCTTATATCCAAAGGCAAGTCAGACCTAGCAGTCACAACACGAGACTGACCAACTGGCACATACTCCACACATACATGCAATAAGCCTGACAATTTCTGGGGACGATTAAGCCTGTTTCCCCTTGCATATTAGCTCTGCTGTGGCAGAGAGCTGTACACAGCTATACTCCAATCCTGGGAGCAGTTAAACAGTCCTCTTGCCAGAAAAGCTGGGGACCACTTTTCTCTGTAACAGTAATGGCAGTTGTAGGACATAAAATACGGGCACAGCGGTATGAAGAACACTACCAGACAAATCACAAAGGCCAAGCCAATTTTTATGAAGCAACTCCGCTGCCTGCAGGTGTAATTCTCCTTCCACGTACCATCCTTCTGTGCCTCTCTCCAACAACAAACTCAGCACAATATGCTGGAGTCTGGGTTCAGTCCTCAGTTACAGCAGAAGAGGGGATCTCAACTCAGGCCGTATCACCCAGCCCAACGAAGGGCTGCTCTATCTCTATATACTTTTCTCCCAGCCTCTGTGAATGCCTCACACCTCTGGCAGTTGTACTGTCACAGCCATCCCGTGTCTCGATCTCAGAAAAAGCTAAACAATAAACCTAACTGCAACAAAAAGTCAGTGGTAGCAACAGAAATCTCAACTAATTACTAAATCCCAATTTAATTCAGAACATTCCTTAACCACGCAAAAGCAGAGGTGAGGCAGTACCTTCAAAATGCTTTTCACTAAGAACTCAGTATCTAGCACAGCTCCCTGTAAACCGCACAGAATCTAATTTCTGCACTACCCTGTCTCAGTTTCTCATTACCGAATATCTTTCATGTTTTAATTCACATGACATTAGACTTGCTGCACTAAGCGAGCACCTTCTGAACTCCAGAATAAAATGGAGGTTAATTACTAAACCAGATTTTTAAGTGAGAGTAAAACTCTATTAATGCCTAAAGCAATGCTAAACTTGACAGCTTAATTGAAGTTAAGCATTGCAGAGTTAAACTGCCCCAACAGCTTTATTCACGCAGCAGCTCACACCATGTGAATAAGACCTCCCAGGAGCCCACATTTTACCCAGATGAGAGAAGACAGGACTCCTTCTCCCAAATCTTGCATTTGCAGTGAGATACTCAAGAGGCATTTCGAGATGGCCTTGTAAGCAGACGTCCAGACCTTCCCCCCAGCCTGCTTCTCCTTATCTCCCTTGTGCACACCACTGAGCCTCAGAATAAAAGAGTGGAGGTGATGGGGTGAAAACAGCTCTTACTGCAGGTATAGGTGGAGGCAAAAACTGCCATCAGGATCTGTCAATATCCAGCATTTACATGGTATTAATTTTGTCACCGAGGCACCTAACAGCTCAGCCTTACAGCACCCCAAGAGTGCAGATATTGCTGCACGCTGTTTACCATCCAAAGTCACACTCATTTACACGAGAAAAGCCCAAAAGGACTGCATAAATGCAGACATCATCCTCACCTGTAACCTTAAAGCAAGAAGGATCAGTGAGTCTACTGGGTCTTAGATTTGTTTGGAGCTTCTAGATGGCAATAAGTAATCAAGTCTCTTCCCCAAAAAGTGCTGCTCTGGGAAAGCACCCTTAACTTTCTGTTTATTTCTCAATAGTTTTTGGAAATGCAAAACAAAGTCTGGAGCAGTAAACATGGTTTATTTTCTACACTTGATGTTTTGCTATCGCCAGTCAACTCCAGTTACCTAAACATGTCAGAGCTTGACAGTACAGAGAAACAAATACAGCCTCAGAAAATACAAACTGGAGACTACACGGTCAGCACACGTTCATTTCTATGTCTGATACCAAGCAAAATCAATTAAGACTGCTATGGCACCGCGTAGCACCGGACTCTAACTGGCAATAACAGTGTCATTAAAGATTTGTCTTTAATTGCTACACTTCATTTTATCCTGGAAGGCACCTCTGAAGAAAACTTTCCCAGTAATTCCAGTAAACTTATTTTAAATAACATATTCTGTAATATCTCCAGTTGGTCAGTTCTTGAAGCTGCCAAAAGCAATCTGTAGAAAAGTGTAGTTCTAGATAACTGCATGATGCAGGACAGCCAAGGCAAGATCAGGCCCGACTGAAGCTTCGATACTCAACTCCGTGTGATATTTATCCACTACAGCTTGGCAGAAGTGTATTGTACACCCTCCTGATGAACACAGACACAGTGGCAGGTTACAGAAACGCACTTTGTGCGCGGCACACTGAAGAAGCAAACCAAACCACCCCAGAGCATGAAATGGCCAAAGTTCATGTTTACTCTTTTAGAAGTAATTTTTACTTTAGTGTATGAATTCATAGCAGACAAGTTTGTGCTGGCACATCAAAGAACTGGAATATTTTAGTCAACAACCTCGTGGAATTATTATATATGTTAAACAGTCCAGATAACATCACAAGCGATGAACATCTAAATGCTTTGCACAAACAATACCAAGGTGCTGTTTTGCAGCACTGGACACCACCTCTGCACTGAAGCTGAAGCACTTATTAAACGTAACGTTAAGTTGTAGGGTGCTTTGCATCCATCTGCAATGGGGAATGACAGAGCAAAACACTAGTTTGTGTCAAACAAGATTGAATCAAGACAAGGAAGAAAACCTGGTGGCTTTTGAGCCAAGGCTGAAAAGGATGCAGAAGTTTTGCTCACCAAGTCTTTAACTATGCCTGTAGAACCAATTGCTCTTAGGACAAATTGCAACAGTACAGATAAGCAGTAACTCCCCTTGTCTGTCTTAGAAAAGCAAAGCTGAAGGAGTGCAACTTGGGGAGGAGCTGTGCAGCCTCCTGCATACTTCATATTGTGCATACTGCAATATGCAAGTCAAAAACCAGTTTGTGCGAGTTATGTATAACACACACAAAAAAACAAAACCAAATCTCAAACAAAAAAAAAAACAAACCCACACTTTTTTTTACTGTGAGGGTCATCAATACTGGAACAGGTCACCCAGAGAAGTTGTGTAGTCTCTGTCTTTGGAGATACTCAAAATCTAGTAAGAGACAGCTCTGAGCAACCCACTCAACATGACGAGCAATGAAGCTGGACGAGGTCATCTCCAAAGGTGTCACCTCAATGACGCTGATTCTACACAGCCACTAGGAAAAACACAAGACTGTTGAAAATAACCCTATTCCAAATTTCAGAACCTGTCCAAGTGACACCCAATATGAGACCAATAACACCATGGTTGGCTTTGAGAACAACCTAGGTTGGATTCAGAAAGCTGCACTTACATACAGCTCCTTTTTCAGAGGAGCCACACAAGCATTCGCTATCACAGAAGGCGCGCGCACACACGAGTGCTCAAAGAACTGTTCTTCATGATTTAAGCACATGCAAGTCTAAATGTTAATCTCTCAGACACCTAAAACTTTCCAGTGTAGAGAACTTTATCACTTTCCTTCACCTCACTTAAAACAAAACAAAACACACCATCCAAAAAAAAAGAACCCATAATCCAACGCTGTCATCAGGACACCAGAAACTAAATATTAAATCTTTTGAGGGGATGAATTTTAATTTCCTCTGTTAAACAGACTATACTGGAATTCAGTTAATGGTGCATACCATGTTGAAAAGATTATGCATTTACCTTCTAGTGGGATTTTTTTTTCACTTTTTAAAGTAATATTTCAATAAAAGTGGACTACATTGAAACCACAGTGTCAGACTCAAAAGTACATCAGATTTAACAGCTTGCTGTATACTGAACACTCTTCTGCCAATCCAGCAACGTATTCAAACCATGAGCTGAAACTTAAGCACAGTTCACATGCTTAAGGTTTGCTGGATCGGGGCACAGCACTCATGTTTGTTACAGCCCTAGGGCTGCAACAAGTTTCAACCTACAACTGTAAAACCTACTGAATTATTTAGGATTCTGAAATACAGAATACATGGAAGTGCTTTGCTGAATGGAGGTTTGATCAAGGGAGGTCTTCAAACATACGCTGAAGTTTAGCTGGCATTTCAGCCTGATCTCTTCCAAAGAAGCATTGGCACGAACGCGGGATGCTTTCTTTAGCTTGCAGCTCCCACTATGCCAAGGATTTAAAGCACATTGCAGGGGGAAGGAAAAACCCTATGGCAGGCATTAGCTCAAGGAGAATGCTTTTGGGAAAGACTGTATATTATTTTGAATATTTCGATTACTTTTACAACTTCAAAAAAGCCCAAGTCGTTTCTAAAATTCTAGGTCATACACCAGCATGTAGTTACCTCCCTGAATTTTAACTCAAAATCTCACCTTCATCTAACAAGATGCCAGGAAACAGAAAAGAGTCTGTTACCAAAAACTTTGATAAAATTCAGTTAAATTATCCAGATGGTTTTCATTCCACAGAAAATACTAAAGCAGCAGTTTGCCCACCATAGCATTTTCTAAATACACAAAATAAAGAGAAAACAATACACAAGTGGAAAGTGCAAATGCTGAGGCCATTATATTTTTGTTCTGGCAGAAATGCAACACAATCAATACAATCTTGCAGTTCTACAGCACCCATCTTTCTGCAGCCAAAGGTGCTCTGCAACTGTTAAGTACCACCAAATGAAGTGCACACAGTTCCCAGTTTGACCACTTCTTTTTTTCCATGCTACATGCAGAAAGGAGCAATTGCATTTCCGTAACATACAGCACTACAAGCAGCCAAACAGCACCTACAGAACAACCTATGTACTTGGGGTGACTCTGCAAGTAGCCAAATTTAGCATTTCTCCAAAGCACAGTCTGATTCTGCAGCTTTTAGATACAGGAAAAACTGTCTTAGACTAAACAGTGATTAAAGAATTGGAATTTCAAGAGCTGTAGAAGTCCTTGCCACAAAAAATAAACCCACTGACAAGAGACAACAAGGACAGGTACTGTAATTTTCTGCACTGTGTTATTTAATAAACCTCAATGCAAATGAAATTGCAGGTGGGAAACACGCATCAGATAGTAGTATGGCCACACCAGAAATCATTCAAATCCACCAAGAGCAGAATTAGAAAATTGATCAGAAAGATCAGCAAGAGATGAGCCATGGAAAAATATCTCTGCAGTTACAGATGGATATTCATCCTTTTTACACGGCATCTCACTAAAACGTTTCATAGCAACGGGGCAGGAGTTATCAGATAGCAGGGGATGAGACTGGTAACCATACAAACCAGTACCATCCTCCAGCTCACAGTACTTCTCAAAAAAAACAAGATGAGAAACCAGGCTAGCGAGCAAACCCAACACTTCAACAAGGAGGAACTGTAAGAGGTCACAGAATCTTCTCTAGATCATTAATATGTTTTTTCCTGCAGTACCGCTGGTTTTCCACATCAGCCAAGATGGCACAGACAGGAACATCACCGTGATCTGCTGGACATCGCACCGTATCGATAGCACATCAGCGCTCTCGCAACGCTTTGAGTGAGCAGGATCTGTCATCTTCCATGTGCCTGTCTCTGTTCCTGCCTTAAATAGCTGCAATGTCCAGGTTGCCCAGTAGAAGCTGTGGGCAGGAAAATGGTGACATTACCAGCTGAGACTGCAACCACCATCAGAGGTGCTCTCGATTGCAGCTGACTGCAAGAGCCACCTTTTCTCACCAGCCTCCTTTCATTGAGCCGGTACACAGCGCGACACTCGTCACAGCAGAACGGCATTCGGGAACACAAGATCATTGGACCTGTTCCTCTGCAAGTCTATTTATAGTCTGAAGTGGTGCTGCAAGGCAAAAGGCCAGGTGGTCAACAGTTTCAAAGAGCAAGTCCCTAAAGGTCCCACCTGAGACCCAAGAACACTCCCACCAGATCAGTACGAGAGATCACTGCACACACTGCAGACCCAGAGGAGGGAAATTTTGTGCTACAGAGATTGTGGTACCCCAGCACAACTCTTACAAGCACTGTCATTAGAAAGGCTGAGTGAGGGATAATTAACAGTCTCCTCCACAAACGAGGACTTCTTTGGAAAGACAGTAATTACTGCCTACTCAGAGGGATGTCTCCCAGAAAGCAGGAGGCTGCTGTAAAGGCAGGGTCTTGATTCCTTTGGGAAATACCAAAAAAGCTGCAAGAAAGACCCTTCCCAGCTCTGCAAACACGCAGCAGCAGCAGGCCTCTTTCAGCCATCCTTGTTTTCTTTGCAGCAGCTCCAGCACCTCCAAGATCCTCATAACAGGCAGATCTATTTCATGCTTTTCTACGTCACTCGACACACTTGAGAAACAGAAAGTCCTTGCTGGCCCACAGCATCTTCAGGGCTAGCAGCTCCTACAGCACAGCTTTGTACGGTAAATATCAAAAGCTGTATTAGCTGGGAACCAAATTATCACTTGCAGAACAGTTTTGCAATTAGATTGAAACTGTAAATTGTGCAACAAGCTAAATCAAAAAAACAAGTTCGTGACAGAGACATAATCTTACTTCATCTCCCATCTTACTCAGTTTACACCTTTGAAATAACCCACTTCTACACAGATTCAAGCTTCTCTTGCGGCACCATGAACCATTTCACATTCCTAAAAAACAAATCTGATATACGCTTGCCTGTACTGTTAATATCCACCTCTGCCTGACAGCTTCCTCACCGATACACAGCACTCAGAGAGGCCCCTTGGCCTCAGTACCATCAGAAGGTCCATGCCACCCTTCGACTTCCTTGCTTTCCTGCAACAATTCGGGAACCTCTGGTTCCCATATCCCTAACGACATTTTCCCTTCATCCAACTACCTGTGTCCCAAATATCACCACTCTTATTTCAAGCAGGGCCCCGTATTTCATGCTGTGACTCCAATTACAGAGATTTGGACAACTGCCTTTTAGAAACAGATGGAGCTGAAAACGATCTAATTTCTGAGCACATCTTCCTTGCTTCCTGGTAGAGCTGTTCCACTTTGTACCAATAACTATTTTCTGGAGCAGGGTGAGAACCATCCCAAGCGAATGCATACACCAAGCCACTCCTGCCCCTAACCAGTTTAATGAATACTGTACAAGGCACAATGGCCTAGCTTCTGCAAAACAAACATCTCAGAAAGCCCATGGTTTATTGCTGTGGGCACTCCAAAGGGTGGTGGACATGATGAATCCCATGTTTTGAGTCACAGATAGGACTGGAACTCAAAAAACTTCTGTGTCCCAAGTGGATAAAGCTGGGGTAGGGGGATGTGGTACTACCTGCTCCTCCTTGTCTCTTAAGAGCAGATCTGTCTTCGGCACATCGCTTCAACAAAGGTTCAGCAACAGCTCACCTAGACCAGACATCCAAATCTTGAAGGGACGGCATTCAACACCAACACCAGCCTCTCGCATCCTTCGCTGGCTGACTCAGGCAACCCCCCATTCCGCATGCCGGTTTTCACAAGCCTGCTTTGAAGTCACCTTTCGCCCATGTGTTCTGTAAGGAACCTCAACACCTACCTCATGGGGCTTTTTAATTCCACTAGGCAGCAGAAGACATAAAAATGAGATGATGCAATGCTAAACTAAAGTTCCCCTTATGCATATAGCCCTAGGTGCTCAACAGGATGTGACAGGTGGACATGCAGGCGAGCCGTGGAGGAGGATGAGGTCATGAAATGAGCAGTTGCATAGCATACTACTAATCTTAAATTCCAAACTCATTATGCACAAGCCTAATAAACAAAGGAGCAGCTTAACAGATTTACAATGTGCCTTCTCAAGGGTGGAATAATTATTTATCAGATAGCAACCTTCGTGTTACAACAGCAATAAATAAATAAATGATCCCAGTAACTCTTCTGAACTATGCCACTAGACAGACTGACATCTGGGATGTGCCTTTAGCATGGCTGAGCGTGGGTAGAATTGTAAATATTTGGTAAAAAATAGCATAAAGCTTCCTAGACTGAATAGAAATCCAAACACAGTAGTTAATGACATTCCAGAAGACCCACTGCAAGAGGCCTACATCTCGCTGAACTCCTTCCAGCTTCCAATAAACAGCTCAAAAGAGGTTTTTTTTCCCTTAGGTTTTCTGGAAGATCATCCCCTCCTGCACATGTACACGTCTCAGTATCATTCTGATTTCATTCTCTCACATTGCAACTGTTATTTACTCAGGCTGAAGTCCACAAACATTATAAAAAGGGTTTGGTTTGTTCCCTCTACCTCTGTATTCCCAGTTTGGCTTTACAGCTGTGTATTACCATGCGGGGACACATCCAGAAACAGCATTTCCAAAGTCTGTCACATTTTACACAAACTCTCTCCTTCTTTATTTAGATAAAACCCAAAAAATCCTGAGAGGAAGTAGTAAATGTGCACAAAACATGCTCAGCCAGGCGCTCCCACTCATATCTCAATGATCCTTTTCCAACTCTGTGGTACTATTCTGACTTCCCATTTTGAAGCTCCAGGACCACAACCCCACCTTGCCCATATTCCCCATCTCTTTTATCTGCCAGTTTCGAAAGTTTGTTCCTATCTTCCCACCCTGAAAGAGTTCCCAGCTGATTTAGCTCCATCCCAAGTTTTCTACCTGGCTGCTTCTCCTCCAGAAAGAATCACAGTAATTCCTATTTTCTTTATGTGTTTACATGTTACAACAGGATGGCTGGCAGTAAGATCAGTAACAGCCATTCATCGTTCCTGTCTCCATTTGCTGAAGCATCGTTCATTTGGGACGTTCCAGTTATTCCTACTTCTTGTTACTTTTCTCCGGTCTCCAGATCCCAACACCGGTGCCCTACTAGGTTTCTACCATTCATACAGCAGTTTGTTTTGTCACATACTGTGAAGACAAGAAACAGTGTTTCAGGCAAGCTTTGACAGTGCAAAATCTGTTACTGGTGTGATGCTTTAAACACATTGAACTCGGCCAGCTTCCAGCACCCAAATATCTCAAAGCTGATCAACATCTTTCCAGGTACCCAAAACACCAATTTTCACCATATAAAGTCCTTTTCTCTCAGAATTCATTATAAATAAATCCTTTAATGTAACAGTAGGTCAAACCAGGCACGCAATCCTTGCACACAGACAAACGAAGCTTGCCTCTGGAGGTTTGAACAGATACAGACCTCCTTCCTGCTCCCTGCAACTTCAGTGGTCTCTTCACACGCAGTCTCACAACATGCTCTGAGAAGACCAGACACTCCAGCACGCTCCACTCAGCCACTCCAGCCTCAGCAGCAGTTCAGGTAGGTTTACGCCCATTTTGTGTCAAAAAAAAAGCAGCAGAAACAGAGGCACAACATACCTGTGAAACTAGATCACCATTTTTGGGGGAGCATCTAAAAAGCAGAAATCCAGTTCTTCCCAGAAATGGGAAATGTCGCATCGTCTCAGATGGGAATGTTTCCCTTAGCTGAAACGTCCCTATGAAATACTGACTGCAGGATCGCTCTCCAGCCGCCTGACGCCGTACCTGTGGTACTCTTCTGGAGTAAGAGAAAAAGGGTCTGAAAAAAAGATACTTGCTTGTTCTTGACGCTCATTTCTCCAAGTAATACAGAATTCGTAAACTCTACATCTGCAAATGTATGTCTGCCTACATGGTAAAGGAATAATCTTCATGGGAACTGATTTAAAAAAAAACTTGTTTACTGTTAGAGGGTGTTAATTACAACATTAAAATACTAGCCCGAACCCTACATTAAACTTGCATTCTGTTTTACATAGCAGCATACGTAACAATCATCACAGCAAGCAGCTCTGTTGGCTCATGCTGGAAGAAGTAATTATATAGCACAGCAACACATTTTTGCCCTTCAACCTGCCAGTCCAGTCCACACAGCAGCTGTGAGCAGAAGGTCAGGGCAGGGGGGAGCCTACATAGGGTTTCTACATAATCACTTACCACCAAAGTGAAAAAAAAAAAAAAAGCTATAAACCACCAGAGCCTGGCTTGCATGCTTGGCAGAAAGCTGCTAACATAAACAGTACAGCAGCCCTTGCAGCAGAGATGCTACCAGAAAAAATGAGCTCAATCTAAAGGCACTATTATATTAGTGGTTAAAGTACGAGCTAGCAGTTGCATTGCAAGCCTTCTTTATTAATTTTCACACTTTCTGTACTTGTACCAGTATACCCACATCATCCTCTCTCACTTGGACTCTCACTATGCCCTCTTTGAAACACTTTGAAACACATTTTCACGGAGAGCCCACAGACATCAATGAATAGGGCCTATGCAAATGGCAAGCTGAAATTCTGGCCAAAGATACTGGGACAGTGCCCTTGCAAAAGGGACCCCAAAATTGCTAGTGCCCACCCACAGCAAGCAGACCCCTGGCCATGTCTAACACTGAAAACTGCAGGTAACCTCAGAGATGGGCTGGAGAACAGGCTGATCTGTGTCAGACTGTATTACAGCCTTTGGTTCCAGTGAACGTAAATATTTCAGTCTTGATGCTCAAAGCAGCATCAGCTTTTTTACAGCTTCTGCAGATGAAGCAGTACCATTGTTATATTATGAATATGCAACAATATTCCTTTTCCTGTGCTCTTTTTGCCCAGCATGAAATGAAGTGTAAAACTACATGCAAGCCAATAATTGTCCTGTTACTGTTTAGCTGCTACGATTATTAAAAAAAATAAAATAATCACAGTTCAGTATAACACGATAGTGATGCAACAGTTAACTATCCAGCAAAATCTGCCATGCCATACTGCTTAATCATGTTGTCTTTGTTCCAGCAAAAATGATATTAAAAGACAGTGAATTTTACCAAACAAAAATGTTACAACCAATGTATTTCGAAAACTTTCTGAATCCAAAATAGAACGAGACAGACAATAACAGCCAAGAGCCTGACCAGCTTAAAGGAAGTTGGACTCTCATTTCATTCTCAACACTGGAACAGCAGATCGTTCCCGGAAGACAATTAACAGCCAACACACAATTTCAGTTTTTACCAGAAAAGTAAACAGAAAATTACTTCTTCTGTTTCATTTTCAAAGTCTTAAAGCGCGTTGCTTTGGAAAGCAGACCTAGAAATCGGAGGATAGCACAGTAAGTGTTGGAACAGGTTTCTCCTGTACCCTTGTTTTTAAGCAGCTGTACAGATTACTTCCCGTTAAACTTCTAAGCATAGAACGTGGTGAGAGGCTAAATTTGTTTATAAAACAACACATCTGCAAGTCTCTTCTGCTCTTGTTTCCCAGCCTTCTTCTAGATCCTGACCAAACTGCACAGCAGGAATTACTCACACTGCCTTACCACCACGGACATCCGATACATCACCCTAAGTGCCAAATAAAAACACACACAGCGCAGAATCCACTCTGCAATGACTTGTTAATGACAACTTGTAGGTTCAGAGTAGCCCCAAAAATTCTAGCCCAGAGGCTTCTGAAAAAACCTCCACCACACGCAGGGAAACGAGCAGTACCAGGGGCACCCCAGTCACCCATCAGCAGGGCCGCATCGGTTTATTTTCAGCCACTTAAAAGGCAGAAGAATATACTGATCCAAATTATCAGCTGGATTCTGTAAATCGATAGCAGCCAGCTAGGGAAGCTTCCTGCTCACCAGAAAGGTATGGATTTATTTCACGCTGAGTGCATATGTACTTCTACACAACCAATAGAGCCAGCAGTCTGATAAATAAAAAGAAACTACGTGTGCACGCTGAAAGGTGTGCAGTCAGTGCAGTCCGCTCAGCCTCAAAATATCTGTGCTCCCTCTGATCTGCTTGGCAGCGAAACAAAACCCTCCCGAGGAGAGCAGGCTAGGGAAGCAAAAAGGTGACGTTCAGTAGTTCGTATCAAAGCAAATGCTGAACTGAATTTCATGGGCTATTTCTGTTTCCTTGCTAAATAGCAAAGGCCTACTGCAAATAACAGAGCAAGATTTTCGCAGAAGAGAAAAGGTCAACCAGGATCTCCCACCATGGAAAACGCTCAGCCACAGGCAGGGAGCAGCACCAGCCCCCAGCGTAAAGAAATATAAAGAAATACCGCTTATTGTCTCCACATGTTTATACAATAGACACTCCAATTGCAGCCTTTCCTTTTAAGATTGTTTTCAAAAATAAAAGAGTACAAAAAGATGTGGCAAGGGTTTCCTTCCCAGTGAAGCGAATTTGAGGTGCAGAATAAACATGGGATTATTGACTCACTCACAGAAACGTTACCGGAGAGATTTCAAAGAGACGTACTTTTGGCTTTGCTCAACCCCCACTGACGTTGGTTAAGACTTTTACCATGGACTTCAGTCAGTGCCAGCCTACGTATCACTTTAAACTCAGCTATTATTACCTTTTAGTTTAAAATATGTAGCGTTCCTCTGTAACAGACGGAAAAATATTTCAGGAACTTTTAAAATCTGTTCCTCCAACATACATTTTTATTTTTTTTAAACACATCGAGACGCGGTTCCTGGATGCAAGCCCATGTGACCTGTTCTAAATAAAGGATATTTTCCACTTCTTGCACAACTGGAACAGATATAAGCAGTAGCTTGAACAAACTGCATTGCAGAACCCAACCAGAATATAAAACACTTGAATAAGATCCATAAATAGCAGTAATATGAAAAGACTACCTCCAATAAGGCACAAACTCAATGTTGAGAAGCCTAATGCAATCAAGTTCAAATTTAATCACGCTGCAAAGTTCATTTGCAAAATTAAATTTGATCAGCTGCAGACTAAGACACTTTAGAAAAGTCTTCTTTGGCTCCAGAGTAAGTATGCAGTTAAAAAACGTGCACCTGTCTTTGGTAAAATCAGTATTTCCTCAACAAACACTGTGTATTAAAACGGAATTTTTTACTAAATCCAGACTTCAGTGTTTAGCACAGCACCAGAAGAGGAAAAAAAAAAAAAAAAAAAACACAAAACACAAAACAAACAAACAAACAAGAGTTCTTCACAGAGCATCCTAATTGGATAGAGACGGAGTTCTAGCTGAAATAAGTAAAATATTGAAGGTTTACATTTAAAAAAAAAAAACAAAACCTATTTGTATACCAGGAATGAGGAGAATTTTATAAAAACAAAACTACTTTAGTAATGACAAACACTACATCTCAATGTTATTGCTCATAAAGTAAGAATAAGTTTCCTAAAAAACTATCATGCAACTTAAAAGCATTTCCTAGGATTTTTTTCCACTAAAAATACTTCAGTAACTGGATCATTCAGGTGCTTTTTGACCAGTCTGAAAATAAGTAAGCTGGGAAAGGGCAACAGAAAACAGCATAAATAGCAGTAATTTACCTGGAAGTGCATGGTTTTATTACAAGCAAGGCAGTCAATTACAAAAACTGACAATAATTTGCTGGCACTTGCTAGTTCACACACGCCATCCAAATGGACACACATTACAGAGAGCCAAAACACTGAGAAAAGCAACTGAATATAGAATTTTTTTGCTGCATTTGGCACATCTTCGTTAGTTCATATCGCCCTGCACAGACTGTAAAGTCTTACTTCCAAATACCAGTTTGACATGCAAAACATTGCTCTAGTAAGTCAAATGATTTAAGGAATCCACATTAGCAGTAGGGCAGACTTAACTTAAGCCTACAGTGCCCTGATGACTGCATGCCAACACATCAGGACCTGTGTTTTCTTTTAGTAATCACTGATTATTTTCTTCAGCTGATTGCCTGAAAATAAAACTCTGTCGATTTCACTGTGCACTGCTTGTACCAGAAAATAAATCCTATTTATTAGGTTATATATGTTACACAAACACATATATATATTGAAGCATATATACTTATAAATTAAAACTATTATCCTTCAGGAATATAGCAGGAGAGGAATAAAGTATGAATGTGAGGAAACAAAAATTATAAATCATTGTCTTACTGGCTAGCCATGCAGCCCAGTTTCCTCCCACAGTGAAAAGTGACTGGAGAAACCAAAGCGACTGAAACATCTCCGTTTTCAAAGACATTCAACCACAGCAAATTCCAGAGAACCCTTAAATGCATCTAGCACTTCGCACAAGAAGCTAACTTCTCCCGAGTCTGAGGGGCTTAGGAAATACGGTTGGAACTGATGTATCTCAGCCCCATGTATTCTCTCCAACCCTTGTGATTAAAGCTTTTTGCTGGGCTTACATTTTCCCTTGGCCTCTAACACTCAGCTGTGGCTTGGCCTAAGTTAGTACAGTATTTACTGCAAAAAGCTTTTGTTATTGGACCCCTCGCGGCTTTGGATTGCAGAATTATGAAATATGGATGGAGTAACTGTGAGGGCACGCTGAAGAGGAGAAATCTTCAACTGGATATCATATATTGGAAAACAAGCAATCTGGGAGGAAGCAAATAGGAGAGTTTTACTGAGTGAAAGACAGCAATATCAGCAGGGCTGAGTTAAACCAGGCCACAAAGAAAGTTTTTTCTTGGTTCAGAGTACTGACGTGCTTACATATTTCTGAGCTGGATGGCTTTTTATATGCACTCAAAATTTCAGCTGCTGTGAGTAAGCCAAGGATGCTTCTCACCTCTTACAGTTAAAAAAGATGAGAGAAAGCCCTGAATGTTGCTAGGAAATCAGTAGTTCTCACCAGGGAACAGAGTAGCTTGCTATTTAGACTAATCTCCTAACACCAGCTATTGCCTCTGGTTTGCCCGCTCCCCAGACACCTTTCCAGAGCAAGGCTGCGGAGAAGACGGTAAGAAAGCAATTCCCACGGCCGCGGTCCTATGGCTACACCACCCTGACCTGGTGCTATTCCACTGACTGCTGTGCAATTACTCCTGATTTACATCCACAAGAGAAAGCAGAAGGGTGATGCCGATACCCTTGATAATCATCAGTCAGACTGGTTTCAGGCCTGAGCAAAGCTGAAGGACTACAGGAGTCCTCTTAGATTACGATCATGAAGCAAACAGGTTTGTGAGCAACTTTTGCCTCCTGTTATCAAGTTTTATCAGCCTGGCTCCAGGGACAGGTTTATAGGGAGCTGGCAGGGGATCCTGACTCCTTTGCTTCTTCATCTCCCACAAGAGCAGGAAGACAACTGTGACTCTACCTCGAGGTAAGAGCTGTACGTGAGCTGGGCAGACTTCACACGGAGGTTAACGTGTCAGTTTGCAATGTGCCAGAAAAACCATGGGTTGTTATTCCACCCTCGGGGCTCCTCCTTCACGGGTACGTGTGGAGGGACAGGGAGGTGGACTGGGGCAAGGTGGTCACTTCTACCCAACAAGCCCTCCTGGAAACCTCAGAACAGATGTTGGCCTGAGGCACCACCAGAATGTCTGGCTGATTCACTGGAGGGTCCCTTTATGCCCAAAGAATGGGCAGTGCTGGCTCTGCAGGAGTACCAGGTGGGAACATACTAGGGCAATTCAGTCTAGGGAAGTTTGAAGTGACAACATTTAAAAGACGGCCAAATACTCCAGTGCCTCATTACAGAGTATCTTTATTCACTTCCCCCTGAGAGAAGTGAACAAAGCAGGGATCCATTCGAGTCTCACAGTATCAAGTCAAAGGAATTAAAAGCAGTTGGAACATCTGTGCAAGGTCAAATGCAGAGCTGGTATCTAAGCTCCATGCCCACACCATCTGAAGGCACAGACAAACTGCTGACTACAAACTGGACAACCGTAAAGGGACAACTCCTGCACACGAGTTGGAACCCATGGCTGGTGCAAAGAGGGCTACTCGACAAGAGCGCAGGGCATCAGTGCTCCACAATCCACGCCATGACTGCTGCGCTTCATTGGTGATGCAGGCACTGAAGCCAAAGCCCTGTGGGTCTCCCAGCTGCCTTCATCACAGCTGGAACCTGCCACTGCTGATTAACCCATCTTCTCTGCACTATCCTCTCTCCACACATTAGCCTGGCTCCCAGCTAATTACCTGGATAACAGCAACTTTCCCACACAACCTTGGAGGGCAGAGGAGTTCCGGCAGCTTTGGTTAGCTTGGCTGGCATGCCAGGCTCTGAAAGGCTGCACATCACCACCGCTACACGCACCATTTCTTGGCAATACCAAATGTTCAACATGAGACAGAGCTGCCGTGAAGACAGGCTGCAGGAGGCGGCCCCAGATTTGCCAGTCCTTGCAACAATGACAGAATTTTTAACATCTTTTACTACAAGACCTTCAATGTTTCTTACACATTCAGAGCACGATGAAAAATTCATTTATTTACTCTGAACTCTGTCTGATAGGCAGTACAAACCTAAGCTTATTCTAACACGTTTTTCATAATGCTACTTACCTTCCCATTCATTTTTCAAATGCGTGCGCAGATGTACGAAGAGCACTGTTCAAAACTAAAACCCATGAATACAAAGGCAAGCTAACAACAGACTTGACTGCAAATAAGATACACTCGCAGCAATGACCTTACACTCAGCTGAGTACGGTTTAGGGGAGAGTTGTGATAAAATGGAGGGTGTGTTACCGCCGGAGTACTCTGAATGAAAACGCAGAGGAGGGAGAAACATGCCCTCGCTGACAAGGGGGATGCTGAAGGCGCGGGAGAGCATTTGCTTTCTTTTGCCGGTGCTAGGACGTAGAGCAGGTACCTCACATCCCCAAGGGAGAGAAACACGCACGCCCCCTTATTCCCCTTCACAGACCATATCTACGCGATGCAGACGCTCCAGATAAGAATAAAGGGTCTGTCTCGGGCGGGAAAATACTTTAGGAAGAAAGTGACGTTCCTAGGCAAACTTTCCAGTCCCCGAGCAACTGCAAGTAACAAACCTGCTCTCAAAGTCCAAAAAAAAAAAAAGAAAACACACCAAAAACCACCTCACATGCCACAAGACCTTGCGACACCTTCGCAGTTTTGCGCTGACCCCACCCGGGCCCCGCACC